>CM056995.1:66411659-66566145 GCA_029891345.1 Dryococelus australis
TTGCACAAAATTCAACATATATATACTACTTACCCAATACATCACACCTCTGTACAACACCGTACCTGCAAGTGTGAACATCACTGTTGCTGCTGATCTCAAAAAATATATAATAACACTTATACCACTCTTGCACAAAACTCACCAATTATACCCCATCCCCAACACACCGCACCTCATCGAGTGTCAGATGTCCAAGGGTGAGGACGTACCACAGCTGCTGCTCCCCACAAAAAGAAAGAAAAAATTAAGTACAACTATACACTTATCGCAAAACAATTTTTTCTTGATTAATTCAATTAAATTACTTGGATCTATTAATCAAAGTTACATACCATTTTATCAGATGAATATACAAAAATAAAAATAATCGATCGTATCAAGGATTAATCTAAACATTGTAATGGGATTAAAATCGGATTAATGATTAGCTATTTTGATATCAACAACATAATCTATCAATTAATCGCAATCAACAAAGTTGCATCCCTTTGTATCTAGAACCCACCCTCCCCCGGCCATACTACTGTGTGGTGGGTTTTGGGGTGAAGTTTGGTCTGACAATTGAATAGCAAACACTCAAGGGACTAAAAAGGCTCCCACTTGTCTTCTTTGTTACCTCCCGATCGCCTCGCCAGTGATTTATGGGGATGGGGTGGAGGAGGGTCGCCACTTACCTCCTTTGTAACTTCCCGGATCGCCGCCGCGCCAGTGTTTTATGGGGTGGGATTGGGATAGGGAAGATTCGCCACTTGTCTTCTTTGTAAGCTTCCGAGCGCCGTGCTGGTGATTGATGTGATGTTGGGGGGGGGGGGGAGTAGGGTCAGTCGCTCTATATAGAAAAACCTCTGGGATACAAGAGAGGATTGCCGGGCCGATATGCTCTCGATCGCTGCGCGTTTCTGCATCCCATCCGTATGAAATTATAGAGGACCTGTACCTTGTTTAATGAGCTCTGAATAAATAGTTATACGGGAGGTTTGAGATATGTGGGAAGGTGTTAACCATATCTGAGGAGAGCCTTCAGTCACAGAGCAGAGATACTCACAACATATTCCATTGTAAAAAGGGGGGGTGTTGGAACATGCGGAGCAGATTGTGCTATCCCCAATCATTTGTAGTACCATAAGATTAACCTAATGAGGATGTCATCTAAATTAAAAACCCCTTAAACAATGCAAATCCGCAACACCTCATTCTTCTTAATTTACCCGCTTTTGTATCTAGGAGCCCTAAGCTACCACTACTGACACGAATAACTTTCCTGTTCCATCGATGAATAAGAGCACATTATTTACAGCCGATTTTCATCTTCGACGTCTGAATGACAACTGAGCTGGCCAACCCTATACTAAAACCATCATATTGGTAGTTTAACTGCTACTGTGAGATTCATGTCTATCGCCAACCATAGCCAGTAGGAGGATCTGCGAGAGTGCACCCTGCCAGAATGTCTCTACCACTACAATGCAAAAAGGGCTCTCAGGGACAGAACTACAAGCTTGATGGTGACTGTCAGTCGAACCTGTTTCGGAACGACGACGACGACCTCGTCAGCTGCTCCAGGTACATATCTCTCTCTGTCCTTCATGAGTCCCTAAGGAAAGGAATCAGTGTTGGATGCTCCTTCAACACTCTTCCGATGTACGTTACACCAACCCCTGGAATGTGATGTGCACATCCTTGCAAACATTCTGTACACAGGAGACAGTCGCGTATGTCTTCGTCCTGTTGTGATATGTGGGTAGATGTTTGTAGATATTCCATATTTCATTTTGAGAATATGACAGAAGGAATGCTTTAGGCAAGTATGCAAGCTCAGTTTCTTTGTAGAGTGCCGCATGTGAGTTATACTTTCCATATGCCACAATAGCGGATAGAATCTTCTGACCACTGGAACAACATGCTATCTTTTTCACTGTGTCCCACAACAAGTTTTGACGTAGCTATAGTACAAACTGCTGACCTGAAAAGATATACTGTCAGGTCTGTCCGAGCTCGAACGACAGATTAACTGTGAATATGAGAGAGCTCGTGTGACTGTGTATGTACACTCGTTTTATGAACACATACATACACAACATCCTTATCTAACCAACAAGAAAGCAGAGACAGAAGAGTCAGTGTACAAGCAGGTGTCAGTAGGGACCTGAGTTCGCGACTTGCCACAGCTGCAGGGTCGCCAGAGTATGACTGCGGTTACTTGGAAAAACATGGTACAGGCATCGAAGGTTCGAGCATAGGCAGATTCAATGGAGTATGACTATCTGTAATTGCAAAGGCTCAGTACATGAGTGTAGGTCAGAGACAGAGAATGACTGTCATGGTCGCTACATGCTCGTCTTGATGACCAGTGGGACCGACGATGAATGATTGTTTGCAGACGTGTCAGCATACACTCTCAATGGGAATCGAACCATTGATACCTTATTTTTTCAAGGATCATACACCATCATCATCAGGTTACATGAAATAGTTAATTTCAAGGACGTGCGTGAGTGGTTTTGATTTACCTTCTTAGTTGATAATGTGAGTTAACCTCCCGACCTACAGGTCTTCTGCTCTACAAACAGAGTACGTATGTAGTTGCCATGTTTGTAGTATCTCCTTACTCACCATGTCTAAATCGATTGTACTCATTTGTCTAGAATCATTGATGGATGAGTATGCCATGTACATTGTAGTCCAGGTACACGACAAATGCAGGTCGGTCCTCAGTTGTTGAGAGGGTCTGGGGAAGGGGTGTAGAGACTAGCTGTGAGCATTGAAGGTTCAGTATGTGCGTGCGTTAGTATGATTGTTGTACATTGAAGGTTTTATATGGGGTATTACTGACTGAAATTACATAAAATCGGTACACAAGTGTGTAGGTCACAGTCTGGCTGTGGGTGATGGTTTCGTTTCAGGTGGTTCGTAAGGGGGTTGTTTCACCAGAGTGGTCTCGCATCATTTGCATTGTATGTGTGCGTGCGATTGTGTGTGTGCAGGGCTTGTATTACAGGGTAGGGTGACACCTCCCTGACCCCTGACCCCTCCCTGTTATTATTACCTACTTCGGTACACAAGTGCAGATAGAAGGTACTGGTCAGTGTGTAGGCTCATGTTAAGATTTTTGCTAGTTGTATCTCAAACAGTTCGGAAATTACAGCGAACTATGTGACATACCACTGTCTGTAATAGCAAAAAAATTGCAAAAGGGTTGTTACATAAATGCAGTGCAGAGACAGAGTATGGCTGTCATGCTAGTATCTTCATGGGTAGTGGGACTGGCGAGTATCTTCATGTGCTCTCAACGGGAATCAAACCTACAATACCATATTTATTCGAGTAGAGTACAGAAACAACAAAAATACAAAAAAAAGTATCGGAGGTGGGGATTCGAACCCACATTCCCTTTTACTGGAACCAGAACTTATATCAGATGTCTTAGGCTATTTGGCCAACCTGATAATTTGTATTAGTGATGGGCATACATGGCTTTTGTCGAATGCCATACGATGTATGGTCTTGGCTAGGCATCGCTTGTGCAATATGCATGTACAGGTTGGTAGGTTTTTTTTTCTCTTCCATACACTCTAGGTGGACGAGGTGAGAAAGCACACAGAGCGATGCATCTTTACGCGAATCGAATCTGCGATACCTCGAGGTTGGGTCAGGGTACATGCATTGGTTCCATTCACTAGTATATCGGTAAGTACAATGTAAATGATGAGGTGGTGGGGATGCAGTACTTGGTCGCTATATATCGTGCACGGAAAGGCAGGACCGCACATTGTGGTCTTCGTTTCCAGTGAGGTCACATCGACGATGAAGACCGTAACAACGAGATGAGCTCATTTCATACGGGTATTCACTGCTACACCAGTTAAGGTAGGGGATACATTGTTTCATAATAGGAAGCTTATTGTTCTAGCATGTGTTGTATGTGTGGGGACTCGGCTGTCTAGCGATGACTTTATATTCATTGTGAGGGTCATCTTATTACATACATAAATATATTGATGTTTCGGAACACGGCTTACGAGTGCACAGCTGGTAGTACTGCCCGACTGTCTGGATATAAGTACACACATTGAAGGTATGTGTATATTTGGAGGTCAGTGGGACTGATAGATGGTGGCTGCCTAGGACGACTTGTAGTAGTAGCATGCTAGTAAGGAATAAACCTATGTGATGCCTATGTTATGCATTTGACAACTATATCGTATGTAGATCGGAACTTACAGCCAACTATGCTTATATGGCATACGTGCTCCTGCGACCCCTTTTGTCGTTGGGGATGATGTTATGCATTTTACAGCCAAGGTGGTTGCCTGGTGGTGGGGTAGGTTCATCATGCAGACCCTCGCCAAGGATCAGTGGTGATATAGCCTTTGTTGCGGTCGGATGGCGATGACATCGGGTAAGTGGGTGGCGTTTTAGCAGTAATTCGCAACATGGACACCAGCGACATGGCATGTCAGTAGGAATTGTATTTTATATTGTCTTAAAGGCTGCTGGAGCAGGCAGTGTGTTTTTATACCAAATAGGACATTCTGGCTCCCCTGATTTCATGCTGGGGACATAGGAATGTAGACATAGTTCGTACTTGATCACATGCAGACGGTAATCCTGAGCACGAGGGTCGGAAAGGGTGTCTGCCCTCTGTTACAGGAGTGCTCAGGGGGTCGGCGCTCAGCGAGTAACTGGGCGAGCAGTAGTGATCATGCGAGAATGTAGGGTCAGGGGGTGATGTAGGCAGATGGAGGGTGTGGACAAGGTGTAGCGAGAGCACGAGGATGAGTTGAGTGTGCTGGTCGATGTGCCGAAGGGGGAGTGCATGAGGATTGTGTGTATGTGTGTGGCCAGGCGGTGGCACTGAGGGGACAGGAGAAACAAAGGTTAGTAAGAATGGGGAGACATGCAGGCCGACATATGTCCGCATGTCACTTTTCATCAGGAGGGGGGCTATACATGTTTTATAATTTTTCTTAGTTGTATCTCAAATGCTTTGTAACTTACAGCCATCTATCCTGTTGTGGTTGATGTTTATGATATGAATTTGGTGACTATTACTCAAACGGTTCAGAAATTACAGCCATCTATGCTTATAGTTGATATATGGCATACTGGTCCCTGCGATGTCTATGGTATGAATTTGCCTACTATAACTCACATGGTACGTAAATTAGGCCCAACTATTCTTATACACTGACATGCGACATACTTGACCTGCGACTCCTCTCCTAGGTATGGATGATGTCTATGTTATGAATTTGACAATTATAACTCGAAGGGTTTTGACATTATGCCCCCCTATGCTTATATATGAGTTTGGCAACTACAACTTAAATGGTTCGGAAATTATAGCCACCTATGCTTATAAGTAGACATGGGGCATATTTGACCCCGAGGCCCTTCGCCTAGTTGGGGCGGATGCCTATGTTATGAATTTTACAACTATAACTTAAATGGTTCGGAAATTATAGCCAACTATACTTATAAGTTTTCATCGACCATACTTGACCCCGCGACCCTTCTCCTAGTCGTGGTTGATACCTATGTTATGAATTTGATAACTATAACTTAAACACTTCGGAAATTATAGTCAACTATGCTTATAAGTGTTATGCACACACACACACTTAAGGAGGTTGCTGTGTTACACGAGGTCCGATCGTTAGCATTGCCTTGGTATCCCACCGCCGCCGCCAGCGAGGCGCTAGCCACCGAAATGGTCTACATCCTCAGCTGGACGACATTTGTCGTGGGTAGACATAGGTCGGCGATTCCAAGATGGTCGCCGAGAATGAGAAACTCCGACTTTGAGAGAAGCTCCGACAGATTCTGCCGCATTGGGCAAACCGCCGCTGCAAAGGGCAAACTGCCTAGATTATGCTAATTAGCATTGGCTGCCAAGATGTCCGCCGGCGGCGGGAGGGAAATTCGGGAAATTTTGAGGGAAAAGGGAAATGTGACGTTTCTGTACGCGTAATCGGCCATTTGGGACGGTAAAAAGGGAAAAGAAAAGAAACTTCTCAATCCCGGCTCTGCAGCTTGCAGCCTGAAATTATGCTAATTAGGTCCGCGGGTTCCGTAGCCTGCAGCCTGATGCGGCGAACATACTATTTTATAATACTAATTTGAGATGTTTCTCTTTAAGGGGTTGCTCAAACTGCGAGATTAAACTTAATTACTCCCTAAAATGTGTCTGAAAACGTCTCTTTCGGCGGCCAGAGATGTACATACATAATCAATTCTAGAAAATAGTCTGTAACGCTACTGTAGTGACTGCATATCAACAAGGTCATGCTTGAGTGCAAATCATTACTCGAGCACAGTATAATTAAGAATGCAGAGATGAAATAGCCGCTTATAATGCGAACTCCAGTAGCATACGGCATCAAAAATTACGTCACTGGTCTGCTACATGTCGGAGAGCTGTTCGCCAATGAAAGCTTGATATCTCATTCGCCTGCAAGCGGGTGCTCCAGCCGACAGGGAACCTTTCGCAGCACGCAATAAGCGACTATATTCCATTCATGGTTACTTCACACTTTTCTGAAGCCCTGCTAAAATTTTATTTCCAGGATATTCCTCCGCTTTATGCAACCAAAGCTGAACTAATACTAGAAAATTACGCCAAAGGTCAACGCACCGAATTCGTGCGCACTTAGTTGTAATAATATTTTGCATAAGAACTATTTCTTACTAGGCATTACCAACACACATGTTTTCTCACTGTTTTTATTCATATTTAATATAAATTAGATATTATAATTTATAAATAAAATACGCATTGGTACAACTTGAACTTAACGGAAAATAATATACCCTTATGTTAACAGAAGTAAAAAACGCTTGTGATACATGAAATATAAGGGAAATAACTAAACACATCTAGTTGGGGTAATTTTTCTAAGGTTTGATTCACTAAGTGTGCAGAAACCGCTAATGGACTAGAGACACAAGCCCGTTCCAAGAGCCTCGAGAAGCCAATCAGAGAATGCATTCTAAGTAATTATTCGTATAATTACCATATCAGTGTTTACGAACATCGAGAAAGTGCTTATGGTAAACTATTTTCCCATACATTCATGGTAGTGTTCCTACCATCACCCACGAAACAGTCAAATGCGTAGGAAAGTTCCCAACCTTGTGTAGTAACGACGCTCACCATTCCTATATTTGCAGTACAACATGTGTAGGGATGTGCAATATTCGCGTTATCGTTCGGTGGCAGTATAGACTCCACTTGCCTTATAAACAAGCCAGCATAGCCCGTGGTTCCATTGGCCGCTGCACTTAAATAAACGTCGCCTACCTCCTCGAACTCCTGAAAAGAGATTGGCCATCTCAGCTCTGTGTAGCCGTACAGGAACACACGGTGGGGAGCGTCACAGATCTGAAACTGAAGAAACCATACTTATCGTGGCTTCGATGTTGTATGTTCATGAGATAAGCCAGCGGAGCGGAGCGGAGAGATTTGGGAGGCTCTTAATATCGAGTGTGAAGTGAGGTGAGTACGGAGCAGCGGAACACCCCCGAGAAAACCCAACGACCGCCGGCATGATTCCCGCATGCGGAGAATCCGTGGGTGACCCCGCCAGGAATCGAACACGGTTCGCCCAGGTGGGAGGCGGGTAGTTTGACCACTACATCACAGCGGCCCCTTTATTGTTCGAACATGGGACTTTTTATAAATACTTTCTAGCCTCGGTTACTATAGACCAAATAATCTTTCCTATACACATTTATTTTCTGGGAATGGTAATCTCCTTTTACCGTGTCCTCCTGTATAAAGTGGAATAGAATTACTTCAACAACTACGGCAACATCTATTGTTTCGGTATTAGGTACTCATCCGATTTGACAGCGGTTGTTTCCTCAAAAATACCGAGTACTCATTATTTCAACATTGCAACATTTCCATCGCCTTCCTTGTTACGTAACCAGCAGCCAGACGGTTGAAAAAATTGAGAATGAAGTTAGAAAGCCTCTTTTCAGTCTGAGATACAAAATTAAGTTGCTCTCTAAAAATGTGTTATGTGCGAATCATAGGCATACATCGATCATGTACGACATTGGCAGTCAAGTTGGTTCATAAGCTGCCTCTCGCGCTAGACGTAAAACTCAACTAAAATTCAGTATTAGACCTTTTATTATATAAAGTAATTTTTAAACCTGTGTAAATGGCCCTTGAGCGCAGAATTTATTTCAAAGGAAACAACACACGAATTTTTAACGTTTCCCTTAGACGCGATAATTCTCGCAAACACTGCGGCGCTTAAGTGAAATCACAGATCGATCAGCTTTCACCGCCTCAAATTTAAGCTTGGCATTTCAATCCATTGATCCTATAATAATTATTTCTTTTTTTCAACTTAGTTTCCTTGTTCGAGCTGGCATTCGTTATTATTACTACAATAGTGTGTTTTTTTTGCTCCGATTTGTGCGTCAACTTTCGCGTGTAGAGATTTCTAAAGCGGAGTTTAATTAACCGATCAGAAATTTGAAAGGGCTAAAAAAAAAAACACGTGTTCACAAAAGCAGCTTAGGTAAAGTACTTGTACTGAACTATGCTCATGTTATTATACAATATCAACGTTTTCCGCCACAATGAAATCGTTTGGCAACCAGCCTTTTATATTATATGGGTCGTAGTTGGCCGCAGAGTAGATTAACAACCGACTTTTAATACATAATGAGGTTACGGGTACCTGTATAAAAACTGCTGAAATATTATTATATGAAAGTACAGAGGACTCATGGTTTTGATTAAGTTAAGCCTATTGTAGAACAAAAATAAAGAGTAATTTTGTGCAACAGGGTTTGTGGATACCTGCTGGTTGTTTCAAAATTCTATACGCGATACCGTAACAATAAACCTCAACCAAATTTTAATGTATAACTGGCAGAGACTAAAGGACGACGTAATAACTTAAAATGAATCCTTCGTGTTTAAATTAAATGAACTTCAGAGTATAAAAATTCAAGGAGCAAAACCCCAGAGTTACAGAAAAATGAGAAGTCAAACATTACAATTTATTACGTTTATTACTTCAGATTTTCTTTGTATAAAGTTCTAATTCAAATTTATATCACTTTTTTAATGCACCTATTGTATTGTGTTCTAATTCAAAACCTTCCTGTTTCTTATGTCGAGCCATTCTGACCTATGGTGAAAATCTGAAATGAATACAATTTTTTAACAATTCTAAAACAAAATCTGCGAAGGACTAGTAACCATTCCATTCCTTGTAATACAAAATTGCCGTGAATATGATGTCCTAGTGGCATCATAAAGGATACAGAAACTCGAAATAAAAAATTGTAAGTTGATTTGAAGCAAAATTTAACTACGTGAGATGACTTTAATCAGTGTGGAGTGAACTCTCTGACTGAAACATTGACTTTAATATAATCTTGAATCAATGTACTAATTTATTAAAAAATTTAATTTACTTTCATGTCATAGTACCATTCCCTTCATACCATCTGGAAGATTAAAACGGCAGTTCATAAATAATGTAATCTTGTTCACGCTTGTAAGGTCACCTAGTTTACTTTACTTTCTTTCCTTAGAACCAAACACAAAACCTATTATATTGTCATCGTGACGAGATTGGCCCCAGAGACTCATTTGTTTGTTTAATCTGATTACGTTACTCTGTGTTTTTAGCCTGCTTTGCGAAGGAAAGATCACTTTCATTTCTGTGTGTATGTGTGTATATCTGTATGTGTAATGATATGTTTCTGTGTGTGTTCGACCTCAAAAACATTTCAGCCAGTTAATCGAATTCCACTAAACACGGTACGCAAGTAGTGAGTAAGGTAATCCGACTTATATAGTTTTCAATCTCTCCGAGTGCTTTTTTTTTTTTTTTTTTTTTTTTTTCAAAATGGCGCTCATTTTAAAATTTAGTCGGATATGCCATATATCAGAAACCATTTGGCCGATCGAAACCAAATTTTGGACGTATAAGCATTCAATATAAGCATCATATAAGCATTCAATTTTGAGTAAAATATTTGTATTGGTCCGCCATTCCGGAAGATAACACTAAATGAAAAAGTTAAGATTTTAAGTTGTATCTCGGAAACTGTTGAAGATATTTATTAGCAAATTTGGCACGTAATTAATACTGTGTTTCGTCATAAAGCATATGAAATTTAAATTAATATAGCACTTATTTTCTAAATGGCGGTTATACAAATATTTCGTATTTATATGGTATATCTAATATAACGTTAACCAATTTGGAGCAAACTTTTTATACTGAATGTATATATTACAACTATCAAATATGCCATTTCATTTCATAGACTTTTTGTCCACTTTTTGTAGGATAGCACCAATTTAAAAACATTTTATTATTATAATACAACCACGACTCAAAATGGCCAGTAACAGTAAAATGTGCTTGCTTGTAACCTTGTACGCCTTTTATCACAAGCAATTTTTACTTCTGTTAACATAAGAAGAATCTTAGTTCTTGTTAAATTGAACATTGGGGTCTATGTTTTATCTATAAATTATAAAATTATAGTTGTCTTTAATATGAATAAAAAGATAGTGAAAATCGATGCATTTGTAATGCCAAGTAATAAATAGTTCTCTTGGAAAATATTATTATTTGGTATAATTTTCTAGAATTAGTTAAGCTGTGTTTGCATGAAACTGAGGAATGGCCTGAAGGTAAAAACGTAACCAGCGTATCAGAAAAATTGGAATTAATCATGAGTATTATAAAAACGTATCTGGTCAACACGTAGATTACAATAAGTTACTTACATGGGTGAAAATTAATTTTGATCAAGTTATTAAAAGCTGAGCTGGTGCGTAGGGTAGACTAGACGTCTCGCTGACAGAAATATCATTAGAGATGAAGCCATAAACATATACAATATAGTGAAACAATTACAAATGCAAAAGTGCCTTACCTGGAACTCGATCCCAGAAAAACTCGTTGCATTATATAGCGTACAATCAACTGCATTATGGAGGTAGGATTTAGAGCATCAACATAGAATGTAATAAGCCCAATATTTTGAATTATAGTTTTCACTAACCTGAAATATATACGTGGCTGTCACTATGAAAATAAGTGTCTGAGCAGCTTAAAACACGCAAGTTTACACGGTCTGTCACAGAGCTATTTGTGTGAAGAATTTGACACGAGTCGGTTAATTGCCCCCGAGCTATAGCGAAAAAAAAGTCTTATTTGGTGTTATTTAACAAATTTTCCTAAACAAAGAGGTTCTGTATGCGATACTTCTAATCGATACTGACAGTATACAATTTTTGGTTGAAGTTAGTTAAATTGAGTAATATTTATGACAAATTTATATATACATAGATATGCTATACATATCTATGTATAGCATATCATATATATAATTCATTTGGAAACTCAATATCTGACCCCAGTCAGTTAAATCAAATAAGCTTACATCATTGGTTTGCCAAATTATTCGGGAATTTTTTACATTGTTACCGAAATATGATAAAATGTCAAATTTTCTCACCTTCAATGTATTGCAAAAAGTAGCATCTGTGTATGCGTAATTAATGCTTCTAGAGTATAGAACTTTCTTGAATTTTGTTAATTTATTTCATAAATATAACATACTAATATAAATTATTTTTATTAACGCCATTAAAATGGCCTCCCGCACATAAATCATGCCAGTTTACATTTGTAGCACTACTTGTGTAAAAAAACTAGGTGTGAATCGGTTAATTAGTCCTCGAGATATGAAACAAAAACCTCGACTATTTTCGTCATACATGGAGAACAAAAATCTTATGTATTACCGGTAGCATATTATAAGATTCTCATAAATACTGCCAGTGTTAAAAGTTAAGTAAAAATCTGTTTCATAGTTCCGTAGATGTATCACACTGAGGTGAAATGTTTTTATAGCAGCTATTTTGAAACTAAGGTTCTCACGCACTAGAAACATTTTAAATACTACTTTTGTCAAATTTAGTGGGAATCTGTGAATTGTTTCCAGAAATATGACATAAAAACATTTTTATTCGTGTGGTAGTGTCTTACAAAATGGATGAGCAAATTGGTTATTTCCTGGCTATGCTTGAAATATATATCGTCAGCATTTACAATTTGGTCAAAATCGGTCGAACGGTATGGTAGATATACCAAATAAACCTTTTAAATACACGCTTTACTAGTACAGGAAATGTACGTAAATAAATATATTCAATTTACACAGCTTTACGTTTTTTTTAGCTGTTGAACTAATTTTATTAGGATTTTTATACTATGCCATAAACACACTAACAAACGCTGTCACTATTCTGATCGTTACGAAAATTGCAAACAAACTCTCGGGGCTGTGTTTCAACGAAGACAATCAAATGAGCGAAAAAAAAAAAAGTCAGCACTGAACCAAGCTCATCTTGTGCTGCCGCAGATTCAGTGATAGTAAACATATCATACTGTTCCAGCAAACCAAATGCTTATTCACTCCAAACTATTTTTTTATTTGACTGTATCTGGATATTCATAAGGTTTGCGGTAGCCAAACAGATTAGTTGACAGTACTAGTAAATTTGTTCTGTGTACTAAGTAGGGCCTACATGTAGATAATGTTGGAACAAACAGATTAGTTGACAGTACTAGTAAATTTGTTCTGTGTACTAAGTACACATCTACATGTAGATAATGTTGGAACAAACAAATAAGTGTTCGTTTAACAAATTATTTTTTAATGATTTATTTTGTTCAAGAGAACGAATGCAGATGTTTGGAATAAACAGAGATTAGTTGAATGAACGAACTACTCTTCCGTGTAAACAAGCAATTTACAAGTATATTTATTTGCCAACTACAACTATGTCGTTTTCTCAATGCATGCGATAAACTTTGGGAAATAAGCGGTAACACTCTCTTCTCAGTTCACCCGCCATTTTACTGGACAATGCTCGTGAATACGTAGCGCAACCTGTGGCTCATTTGTTCAATTTGGTGGAGAGGGGGACTGCTCTACCATTCATAATCCATCCACGGTTTCTTCCAACTTTTCTGAAGCCCTGCTAAAGTTCTACTTCCAAGATATTCCTCCACCTCAAGCAAACAAAGCTTAACCGATTCTAGACAATTACATCAAAGGGACAACGTACCGCATTCGTGCTCACTCAGTGTAATAATATTTTGTGTTAGTACTATTTCTTAGTGAACTTTACCACTATACCTATTTTCTATTAATTATAAATTAAATGTTATGATTTATAGATAAAATAAAAGTAAATGTTTGGTTTAACAAAAAACAAGGCACTTTTATGTTAACACAAGTATAAAACGCTCGTGAGTGAGTGAATGAGGAGATTTGGCGGCTCTTAACATTGAGGTCTTGATAACCGATGAAGGTGATTGAGGTGAGAATGGAACAGCGCTGAAATCAATGAGTAGGGGAAGCGGGAGATCCCCGAGAAAACCCGGTGACCAGCGGCATCGTCCAGCACGATTCCCAGGTGTGAAAATCCCGGAGTGACCCGGCCGGGGATTGAACCCGGTTCGCATTGGAGGAAGGCTAGCAGGCTAACCGCTCAGCCACCGTGACCCTATAAAACGTTAGTGATACATGGCATATTTAGGAAATAATCAAACACGTATAACATGGGGTGATTAGAAATGTGAAGAAACCATGAATAGACTATATGCCTACCATGAACCCCAGACTTAAGTCCATGTGACTTTGACATGGACTTATCTTCAGACCTGTATTGGAGACTGGTCATAAAGTAAACATCTCCATTCGAGCCATCAGCAGGAATGTGCTGTTACAGGTATCCTACAACTTACACAATGCTGGCAACACCACGGCGACGGTGACTACAATGAAGGAAAGTAAAATATTGAATCATTATAATATTTACAAAGTTAACAATAGTGATATTCAGTGTTTGTCCATAAACGCTGAATATTTGTTGTATTTCACCTAGTGTTTTTCATATTTAGCTATTGGTTTACAATTGTAAACCAATGAACTAATTGACTAATTAAATGAACTAATTCATTAATTATCGTACACTATATAGATTAAAAGTACCTACTGCATTATGGCTGGAATAAATTATATTTTCTACTGGCCATTAACGGCTGTTACACATGTGTGTGTGTGTGTGTGTGCACGCGCTCGTGTGCGTGTGCATTACGCATGCATTCAAAATAAACACATTTATTATTCCATTCAATTGAAACGTTCAACATAACCGCAACCAATCAAATGCTGTCATGATATCGCAACTACCAAACACTCTTTAGTCTCTTTTTTACGCTGCGATTTTCCACTTAGCCAATCAACGCGAGAATTGCTGCGCAGCGAAGCATTTCATGACACCTTTGAGTCATGGTCGTGTGACAATGATGGGACGGCAGATTTAATACATGCCTGAAAAATAAGATATATAACTAACATTTTGTTTTAATTTACATGCCTTCTGACTAACTGGTGATATAACTCACTGCTGAGGCAGTGGAAAATACACATTGCAAGATATTTCCTCCTGAGCGGAATGAAGGATTACTTGATAAAATTGCTCACAGTGGTGTCAGAATTGGATCCGCCCTGTCCGAGTAAAATGTCATGTACAGGACAAAGCACTAAGCTTGTTTGCGAAATATTTCTAAACTATCTTCGTTCTAAATAATGCGTTTTCAAGTTGCCCACGAGCTGTGCACAGTGTCAGAAATGCAATCTTCGTAAAAGTTGCATTTTTTGATTGGTCAGAAAAATTGATTAAGAACAATCTTTCATCGCGTGAAAGAAAGAGTGGAATATTTATATTTAACTTTTACATAATCGATGCTTGAAATTTGACTATGAAAAGTTAGTGTTTTTTCTTTAAGAAATATTGATTTTTCGATGGATTAGTTTAATTTAGCATTAATTTTAGAAACAGGCTTGACGTGCAAAGTATACATCCCAAACCAAATATTAATTGTTTTGTTTCCTGGAAAGTTTACTTTATAAAATTGGAAACAGCTGCAGTTGAGGAATGGGATATTTTGCCTCAGGAGAGGATCAATGATCTTGTTTTTGGCATGCCTCGTCGGATACAGGCCTGCCTTAGGAATCGTCAAGGTCCTACACGGTATTGATATTTATAAATGCATCTGAGCAAACATTAGTTTTATTATTGAAATTAATGAGATTCGTTTGTTGATGATATTTTTCTGTATATGACTTTTGTTTGTTTCATACTGGGATGATGTAAACGAGTTTTTTTTCTCCACTTTATGTGCTATTAGGAGAACAGCGTGAAATTTAAACTACTTTTATTCAACATATCCTGAATTCTTTTATATGCTAAACGTTTTGTGAGTAGTATATTTTGTAAAGAAAATAGTTGTAGAAATTTTAAACTTTAAAGCATTTTTTTAATTTTAGCTTCTAGAACGTACATTATGCTTTAGAATTTTATGACACAAAAATTAATTATTTTTTCTAAGTGTTGTCCTAAAACAGTTATTAAATTTGTCTTACAAATAGATATACTTTCAAAAAAAGTATAAACGCTGTCTGGAGCTTTATCGTAAATTTACGTTTACGATATTATCTATGATTTATCGATAAACAAATTTTGGTAATTCATTTTTTTTAATTTTTTTATTTTTTATTTTTTTTTTTTTATTGCTAAATTTACTCGCGTTCTGAATTTCGTATTTGTTAACTCGCAGGGTTTACTTCAACAAGAATTTTACCTCGAAGTAATTGATAATTATTTTCAACGGTATCTGTAGAGCTAAATATTATGTATTAAAAATTTTTTTGAATAAAATGTTTGTAGTTATTGGCAGTGATTTTTTTCATAGGTTGATTTCAAGAGTGCTCACTTGATCGTGAATCGCCGTTTGTATAACTTTTAATGCTGTAGAATTTTCCTCGGTGCTTTGAATATCACAGTTCCCTGTTATATAGAGTTATATCGTTATATCCCTCTTCACAAGACCTCTTTGACATCCTTTAATAACAGACCTGGATCTTGGTGTTGGCAGCAGAGGGTGGCAGAGTACTAGTGAGTAGGGCGGTAGATGAATAGAACCGCGGGAGTCCAATAGAAACCCCACGGCGGTATTACTTCCTCTAGAATACCTCGTTATGTATACAAAACCTAACGAACAGTTCGGTTCAACTGCAAAAATACTAAGCACCTTCGAATTAAATATCCATAAATAATACTGACATGAAATAAATTGCATGTTTTTTTTTCGTGTGAAAACTTCAAAATTACACCATGCGAAATAAGGGAAGAACAGAATAAAATAGCTAGTTTTAGTTCAATACACATGAACTACTGGCTAGCAGTCAGCAATCGTCTTTTTGGAGTGTAATATTTTTAACGAATAAAACTGCGCCACCTAATGCTTTCTTATAGAGAATAATTCTCGCCTCCAGACAAACACTCGGTGTCTGAAATTAGTTATTTGTAAAGGCTGTTCGCGATAAAGTGAGCACTTTAGAAATGAACCTTAGCAAAATATCACTGCCCTTGCATACATATATTTTAATGGGCCTACTGCGTGACATTAGCCTAGCAAATTTAGTAACGATGAATGGAAAGTAGTTCAAGATCTTAACGTCGAATAAAAAGTTATAGGTAGCCATTTGCAATAACTTAAAATTATTTCTTTGCTTTCTGTTCTTTTAATGCATCGAAGTGTAAAAATTAGCAGATTTGTAAAGTATTTACTTTCTTAATAATTTTACAGTTTCATTTGACCAACGTATGAATTAAGAGATGAGGCCCATGGCAATGTTAATTCCACATAAATCGGAGGAATACACAACATTTACACAAGTAGATCTTAAGCAGGGCTTTCAAAAGTGCTCAGTTTACCGTGAACAGCCTATATTCAGGAACGTAGGTCCACTTTTTCTGCTATAGGTTGTTCACGGTAAAATGGCCACATTTGAACTTCCTACCGAAGATGTACTTGTATGTAAGCTGTGTATTCTTCCGCCTTATGTAAAATTAACATTGCCATCGGCCTTATCACTTTATTCATGCGTCGGTAAAATGAAACTGTGAAATTATTGCACTTCGAAGCATTAGAAAAAAAACAGAAAGTGAAAGAAATAATTTTAAGTTATCACACATCGTTACCTATCACTTTTTATTCAACGTTAAGATATGAAACTACTTTCCATCCATCATTACCAACTTTACGGGGCGAATATCACTCAGTGCACCATTCATTAAAATATATGCATACAGGGGCAGATACATTTTTCTAAGGTTCATTTCTAAAGTGCTCACTTTATCGTGAACAGCACTTTTATACAAGTTCGTTTCTCCGCGATAGAGAGATTGGTGTAGGGGCGCTGTCATTGTGGCCGCATGGTTCCTTATACAAGACCGATACTTCAGCAGACAAACGCCACCACATTTTTAGCATTTGTGTATCCGAAGCAAAAAAAGTGCAGCCCTAGGAAAACTTTTCACTTAGAAAATTAGGAGAGAAGGAAGGAAGCAGGTTCTGGAATTTGAGGAGACAGCTATTTCGGAAGTGTAGTAATAATACAACCAGTATTTCATAAAAATTTTTAATAAACGCTGTAAATTTTTCCCCGGAGCTTCACGGTACTTCGGGGTAGTAAAACGAATAGTAAACACAAAATGTAGGCACTTGGAAGCTTTTGATTAGACGTGAGAATCACTGAAGCAGAAATGTTATATATTTTACTGATGTAATATGTTACGATGGTCTGTTTTAACAATATATTATGGCTTTAGAACGAAAACCTAATCCATTTGCTTTACATACACAACTTAGTATAAAAGGTTTTATGTCTGTCACCAGACTGCTGTTTAAATTCGGAACCGGTTCGGAAAATTGAATTAACACCCTGGATTTGCTATGGTCACAGGGGTGACTATGGTGAAGGGTGAGTGAAGACATTTGGGAGGCTCTTAACAGCTAGGTGTTGAGAGCCGATGAGGGTGATTGAAATAGCGCCAGAATGGGGGTACGGGGGAAGCGGGAGATCCTCGAGAAAACCCGCGGACCAACGGCATCGTCCGGCACGATTCCCACTTACGAAAATACGGTGACCCGGCCGGGGATTGAACCCGGTTCGCCTTGGTAAAAGGCGAGGGTGCTAATCGCTCAGCCACCGTGGCCACGCGACTGTGCCAATAACAAAGGAATATTTATAAGTTGCTCTATCTTAGTAAGAGGTTAACTCCAAGATATTATTCGTAGATTTACCACATCAGTGTATATGTACAGTGAGGAAATGCGAATGGTAAATTATTTTCCCATATGTTCATGGTAGCGTTTTTATATTTGATCAATAAAAAGCCAAATGCGTAGCAAAGTCGTTAATTTGTATTGTAACGACGTTTAATATTCCTATATTTACAGTCTGAAATGTGGCATTATTCGCAAACTATGTATAGGTTAAAAACATCCAATACAGTATAACAGTGTGCAAGAAAAATTTTACAGTGTTGTTTGCATTTTAACAAATATTTTTTATTGAATCTACATATTGGTGACAATATTTTTAAAAATTCAAAATACGGTTTTACTATTGTACATTCTTTGATCTTAATCAGCCCGTGCGGTCAAAGTAACCCCAGATGACGATAAATGTTAAAAACTCCCGAATACACTATATATGATAATAATTAACCATTTTTATGGATAACATTTTTCCTCGTACAGATGGCAATCGTGAGCAGTAAACATTTTTAAACGAAAATCAATTATTACTTGAATTTGCATGAAGACATCTTAAATTCTAAGAAGGCGTTGTTGATATTGTTCTGTATTCAGTAATTGTGCGAAAATTGAGTGTTAGGATATACTACTGGTAATTTAAAAAATTCGAGCTAGCCAAGAACGTTTTGCTGCGGTACCGAGACGTATGTAAAAAGTTTTAAAGTACTCTGAAAATATCATCAGTGCACTTAATTTGGTTTTGCAGTGTGACTGCTGTAACTACTGTTTAGTAGCTAAGCTGGTAGATTAAATATATGTTAAGTGGCATGATGGAAACTATAGAATTAAAGGGAATGTTCAATATAGTGTAGTACAATATGCAAAAAACCGTAGTGTTGGGTAGCTGTAGGTAGATAATCCCTTAACTGAACAAATTGTAGCTGAGTTTACAAGCAGGCATGTAGGAGTTAAAAAGTGGCAGGGGCACTTGAAAAAAACTTTTAAATCAACACAAGCATTTTGTGTCAATTGATAAACATAACATGATTTTCCTTGAGTTTGATTACTGTAATTTCCTGATAAATGATAAACGATATCATAATATGCAAATGGAGATCTTTGACTCCTGGTTCAAATAATTTTGTAATCACTTTTATAGATATATAATTTGTCATCAGGATTAAACAAAATACAACGAAATTACGTAAGTATTAAATAATGCTTAATTATTACTCAGGTTGGGGACGAATAAAGTGAAAGTTGGGCTTCATGACTCATATTAAAGAAAACCAAAAATTCGCAATTTATCAAGTAATTTTATATGGTTATTTCCTGTTCTTTCAAATATTTAGTTTGCGAAATAATTTTAAACTATGGGTGATGTTCATGTTTATTGGTCATGTGCAGATTGCGCGTAATGCATATTCGCTAATGAAAATAGTCTGACCGAAATCAGTGGTTTCTATTTCACGCTGCGGAGAAAAGTTCCCAATAGCTACAAGAACACAAATAATCCTTATTGTAGTTTTTGCCATGCTCATCAACACTGTATAAACATTTCAGTAGCATATGTATAATACATCTCATAAAATTCTTGTATGTTCATAAAAGCCTGAGTACTTTGATGGCTACTCAAAGTACAGTTGCTACAATACAATATGGACGAGATTACAACACGTTTCATTTCCGGACATGTATTCACAGTGACATTGTTCTAGTCTTGACCTTTTTCTACCCGCTGTTCAAATATGCGATACTTCTATTTTAACTCTTCATACAGTTCATTCGTCCTTGTAGCAGAATTGGAGATGTCCCAAAGCTTACTTCATTGTGAAAAGTTGAATATGTTGAGATGTCCCCCTGGGTTATACGTAAAGGCTTATCAGGGATCGGCCTGTAAACTAACTTATGACGCAACTTAAGCTAACACCAATGCCTTACCTGGGATTTGAACCCAGAACCTCGCGCGCCCCAGACCGGCGATACACCAACCGACTGCGCCACGAGAGGTCGGCCCTTAATTAAAAGTTGGTTGCAAACATTTGCTATCAACATACTTTCGGGTATTTCGTAGCTAGGTGATTACAGTTTTAGAACAGAAAAAATGTTTGATCTTTATGTTAAAATCCCGGTAGAGTACATTATTTTATACTATGTTATATGGTTTGTTAACTGCGTAGTGGAACATAGTGTACTATTTAATATTATTTTGTAAATGTAACAGAAACAGTTTCACGTAAAAGAATCTTTAAAATGTTTCCATTTAGGGAACATTTCCGGCTAATAAGTATATTTTTTCAACTGATTGCTTTAAATTGTGGATGATTTGACAAAATATTATACTTCAGCTTATTTCTAATGGTTATGTAGAAGTATTTGTTAGGGCGAAAATGCAAAACTTAGGCTATGAAATTACCATTGGTCACTTAACTTAGTGCAGTGCGAACAGTAGTGCTTTCCAGCCTTTCAGTTTTAATGAGTCATCGAGATCCCTTTCGTCCCAAAATAAAGCAGCAGAAAATTGTACACAGACAGCCGAACTAGTACTACAATTTTGTCTCAGTGTGGTACGGATATATTGCCTATGGCAAATAGTAAATATATTTTAAATGGTACTTTGGATGTACGAATTTTTATTATGCCTACTGACATACTGACCTCTGTGTCGATAGCTTTTTTGAAATAAAAAAGAAATACAATGGATAAGAAACTGATCACAAGCTAACTTATTAACAATATAGCTAAATATTTCTAACGACAGTAAACGAACGAGTTAAAAATTGTATCCTTCAAAGTAATTACTAACGATAGGAAAATTTCGCTAATTCATTTCGGGACAAGACAGACGTCAAACACATATACAGTGAAGTCATCTTTGCAATTGGATCACAATATTAGAATCACGCTGGACTCCTCTGAACCAATATCAGACTTGCAAGGGAACACCTTGCGAATCCCGTGCGGGGCAACAGCCAATGAACACACAGCTGATGTTACAGTATGCAGAAGACTGAGGAGTCTGTCCTACAAGTCATTAACATCGCGAAATTTTCCTATCCAAGTAGTTGCTTAATTTCCCAACATAGAGAATTTATCTGGAAACAAGAGAAATGGGTTACTGTCTCAGTACATCATATCTATTTATTTTCTCTTGGCGACTGTACATACTGCCAAGTCCGGTGCAAAAGAAAATTATTGTAACGACCATTCTTATGTAGAGAATACTGGTATATGTTAGTCATAAGAAATCGTTCTATTCTGTCGCAATATTCAGAGACTCGTCAAATAGCAATGCTAATCATATAAGGGTATGTAAATTAACCGCTAACCTTCGTAAACGACAAAAGAATAAACCGCTCGCTGCTTTTGAATTCGGATTTTCTCGAAATCATCAAAATCCAACTTACCGGTTAAACCAAGTAACTCATTTATTTTTAGAAAATAAAAACTGAAATTAAAATAACCCAATTAGGGGAAAGTTGGCACGCACACTAACAGGTCATCTCGAGGTGATTTACCAAACTGCCATTGGTACATTCAAGACAAATCAGACACTATCATACAGACACAAATTTGGTAGATGCTTATTTCATAAGTTGAAAAATAGACAGGCAAATCGGAAGTGTTGAAAAATTGTAACTTTATTTTCGGATAGTTAGTTTTTCACAGCAGTCCAAGAAGTTTTTTATTTATGGATTAATTTTCACCTTAAATTGAGAGCCAGGATGAAGGATTCTGACAATTCCTTGTGTATAGCACTGGTTTTAACTCAAACAATAATGAAATTTAGTACTACATTTGCCGCTTTCAGTTACTTAGCCATTTACGAGTAAAATGCCAATGCTGACATTTACTAGGACATTTCCCAGAAAAATACCTCGAATTCCCTTATAACCACGCATTAGATCCTCAGCTCATTAATAACCAAACTCGTGGCAAGAACTTTAAATCATGACTGTTGGCGAGTGTTTAACAACAATTGTGGAGAAATATCCTGTAGCTTCCGGCATGAAAACCACTCCTCTATGCACCTGATTGCCAAAAAAAAAATATTTTGAAATATTCTTTAGAATCTATAGTAGCGTTTAGTACATTTTAAGTGCGGATAGGCGGTCAAAACTATCACTAGCACAAAAGAATATTTGTTCGCTAAAATTTCAAACAGCTAGCCCATGCGACTTCATTAGCGCAAAGTAATGTTCAATTGTTTAAATTTAAAACCATTAGCACTTGAGGTTTCAACCGAACGTGAATCATGTTTATCGCGTCACTCACCCACAATGCCTAAGGATGAATTATCGCGATGTTTGTCATCAATGGACCATCGGAAAACAGGTCATGTTCTTAGTCCATGTATGAAGATGAAGGGAAAATGCTTCACCAAACCCTCAGTGAGCCACGCTATCAGTTCATAAGGAAGTCAGAAGTTTAAAGACAAAACTATCCTGCACACCGATTTGTTGAGGAGCCGGAATTATGGAAAGACGGCAGTATACTGACTTAAGAGTGGAATGGATCTCCGCGTTTTTTGTGAAATAGTTGTTTGCGCGAATACGCGTATCTCGGTAAATAAATGTTCTGCGAATTCGACTTCATGTCAGAAAACATAAAAAAACAATTATCTATGCCACTTTTTTTTTACTTTTGTCATATTAAGTGTATTCTTGGAGAAAAAAACTCATGAAAATGGTCAAATGTCGCATTTTTAAAGCTTGCCTATGCAGGTCCCTTAAGCGGCAAGAGAAAAGTACAAAGATACGGGAGTAGTTTAATCTGCGAGCTTTCATCGGATGTAATAAAACCTCACTGTTACATATCTAATTTAAATTTACACAGTACGCCGTCACGCCGGAAACACTGCACGCCTTGCTCGTAGGAGCGATGAGGCACTAGGCGTGCATGTTATTGTCTCCCGTATCGCTCCCTCGCTTCTTGACCTTGGACGCGGGGGGGGGGGGGGAATCCCACTCTTAAACCTTATACTACAGTGTATGATGAACTTCGTCCATTTACAAAAAAAAAGTTTAAATTTGCTAACATTTGTCCACATCAGGATGATGTTATTGCTGTCTCAAGCCTTCTTACATGCTGCGGCGCTGAACCTCGTCCCATGCACTATACAAGAGTATTTTGATTTGCATAATTTTGTTCATATCAAGGAGACTTCAAATGCATAGCGTACAAGTGCCTTTGCAGGCAAAGAAGAGTTGCTGCGACCCGAAATTCGTGGACCACCAATATCTCGCAACGGTGGTTCACGTAGCGGCATTTTAGTTACTCACGGAACAAAATTTCCCTTCCCACCTCGCTACCAACGGAAGCGAAAAGACAGAGGGGAGGAAAAGCAAGAGGAGATGAGCGATTGTAGAAAGGAAATGCTCATAAACTTCTATCACTTGCTTTTCTCAGTGCGGTTAAAGTGATAGTAAAATAATTCAGTTCAGAGCATAAGGGGCCAATTAGGTTATGCGTGTCTCTCTGTGTTGGAGTAAATTTGCGTTTTGGAGCAATCGTCATTTCTTACCAAACACACATAATAATTCAATGTTATAACAGCTCTCCAAAGCTGAATAGTGCTCGAACAAGGTAGTATTTGCGTATGAAATACAGCAGTAATACCCAGAACTTTTAAAAAGTAGTACAAATAAATAAATCCTAGATGCGCCGTTAAAGGTCACGAAAAAATTGTTTCAAATTAAAAGGCATGGACAATGTTGCAAAATTATTAATTCTAAACAAGAACTAGAGTTTTTATGACATTTGTTTAAACTTGACAATACTAGACAATTATCAGTATAAGATACGTTAAAAAAAGATTTTTTTTTAGATATTAATTTAGTTTATTGCAGTAAGTGTCCAAAGCATATCACACATCTTAATTGTTTTGGTAGCACGTAAATAAAATTAAAATATAAAAAATAGCATTAACAAATTTCGTGTTAATAGATCATGCTTCGTATTTCTAGTGACCTGCTGAGATACACGGCAAGCGGCATAAAACAGCACTTATACACCACTAAACCTTAAAATTGATCGTGAATGCAAATTTTTAAAGTAGTATTCGTTATATGACACGCCAGAGGCATGCCATTTTGAAGAGGTACTAGCACTCATGTTAGGGCGATATTTTAGGGGAACTTTTTAATTTGGACTCTTAGTATTTATCATTGATTGGTATAGGCTACTCACGGTAACATGAATGCTTTTGAAAGCCCTGATTAAGATCGACTTGTATACACATTGTGTAATCTTCCACCATATGTTGTACAATTAACGTTGCCATGGGTCTGATCACATTATTCGTGCATCGGTCAAGGGTAACTGGCAAATTTTTAGAAAGGTAAATATTTTACAAAGGACTTATATTGTAACGCTTATTTGCATTAAAAAAAAGTAAAGTAAAATATTTTCCGTATTCACAAAAGTTTACTTAACACTTGTGATTTAACTTTAACACATGGAACTATTCTCTCCGTCGTTGCTAACTTTACTGGGGCACGTGGCAGTCAGCGTGACCGTTTAACGATACGCAAGTGACAACTTTCAAAGGTTGATTTCAAAAGTGCTCACTGTACCGTGAACAGCGTTTAGTGAGAACCTTCTCAGTGAAATGTGTCCCATTTCCGCAGAAATTATTTTTGTGACTTTGTCTGCACAGCCATGGAAATTATTGATCCTTCTGGAAACGTCATGCACTAGCACAGAGCAGATAATACAGAGGCGAAATGGGGTGGCGGTTCCTTTGATGTGAGCGCATCCATTCGCTGATTGGCCGCGCCAGGCTCTGGAAACAGGCCTTCTGTCATGATTGGTTACCGCGTGCTGCGGAAGGTTCGCTATTGGCTGCGCTGCCGGTTGGTAAGTTAAGTTACCAGACGTTGTTTGGGCGAATGTTGTTCCTACGTGTTGCTGGTAAGCGACACCATTTTGTTGGCGTGTGCGGCTGGAGTCTGGGGAATATGTGGCTGTTTAACCTCTGTATGGTTTATTATTCTGTGACTCTACCTAGCACCCGCTGCTCGTAACGCTACATCATGTATGAACCATCCACGGTAAAGTGAGCATTTTTAAGGCGCTAACCACACTCTCAGAAATTATTCGGAAAATTACCATATCAGTGTATACGCTTCGTGAGAAAGCGGGAACGGTAATTTTTCCCTAGATACATTCACTTTAGCGTTCCTACATTTTCTCAGGAAATCGTCAAACATATATGGAAGTTCCCGGATTTGTATAGTAGCGACCTTAAACATTTCTATATCTGCAGCTTGATGTGTGGTATTGTTACCATACAGTGTATATATAGATTAAAAACTTCCATTACACTTGAGGAAGTTTAGCAGAAAATGTTTGCAGCTTCAGGCTTTAATTTTTAAGAGTGGTGAAATGTATATAGTTCCTTTATTAGTCGCATGGCAATGTTTATATTAAATAAGGACAGAACGATAAAAATTGGCTGAAAGGAAAAAAAAAATTAGCACGGTCTTAAAAAGTGCTAACTTTACCGCGAATAGCCTACATATTCCTGTCAGAGTGAAGTTTTTCTCGGGATAGTTGGTTGTCGACCACATGTGGTGGCATATATCAAGCTCTTCAAGAAAGATGGGCCCCTAATCGATCGCGTGCGGGCTTGAACAGTTGTATTTTTAAGTTTCCCGTCTACCTGAAGATATTTTCCGCTTTCGAGGCACTAAAGTAAGGACGCGATAAAGGCGACACAGGCACGCCCGTTAAGTGCTCAGTGGTCACTAAGTAGGCGGCTTTTAACTTGCTCATAAAATTTAACAAAAGGACTTTAAGTGGTGACCCTATAATTTTATTGGTGGAATGTTTGTACCGAAGTTCAGTGCACGGCTCTACATATACTAGTTTGGCAGGTTTTCACCCAGAATAATTTTAGGTATAACAGTCTGAAAAAGTCGTCTTTGGCTATTTTGAAGAGCTACAAAATGTGTTTACAATAAGCTTGGTAGGCCTACGTTAAGAATTCTATTCCGCCGTAGCTTGAAGTGCTATTTCTTTTCGCGTCGGAACAGATCGTGTACACGAAAAATATTTTGTTTTAAAAACGTGTATTCAATCGCACGGCAGCTCAGTTCAGGAGCAATGTTAGAGAGGTGCCTTAACACGTTCAGTGACATTGACCACAATTGTGGATACGTTGCAAATGAATGGAAGTTTTCACCGGAACTGTACACAACAGGATACCAGTGCCCAGTCTTGCTTGTGGCTTATCTTATTTGTAGCACGTTGTTCATTGGTTGAAAAAAAAAAAAAATTCTCAACACAAGTACTGTTCATACCAAAAAATTACGTGATTGCAACACTTCAACTCGGAAATTAAAATGTGGCCGAACGGATTAAAATGATTCTTGTTGCCGGTATTTTATGCCTGGAACACACATTTTCGAATGAATTTAGCTTATTTCGGAGCAAAGATTTTATTCTAGAGTAATTTTGTTACCTGAAGACTCAAGACCAACGTGAGTTAATGTTTGCTCTTCACATATGACTTTCCTTTCGACAAATGGACATTACTCATATACAAATATTGCCATTAAAATTTATTTGATTTTAAATAAACGATTATAAAAAAGAGTTACTTGTGGTTTTAGACGCATTACTTTAGAACATGAAGGGGAATTGTTCTTCTTTCGTATCTGGCTGAATTCGTAAAAACTGGTACATTATAAATTTAAACTTGACTGTAACCCTTATTGTATATTCGATGCAGTCGCTGCATTGCAACAATCTACAGCGTCTTTCCTCAGCAATAATATAATGCTTTCTTGAACCAGAGTAGACATGGATCAAGAGAATATATCTGAAGCTCAGCAGCTTCCCTGCAATCCAACTTGTCAACGTAATTATGAAAATTCTCTTTTCACTGTTTTTACACTGGATTAAATATTTATTTCAAAGTGGTTAGTAAAAATAAAGCAAAATTCTTTCAGCGCAAAAGGAAAAAGATCTCGCTATGTCACATTCAAACGTATAATAATAATAAATAAAAAATAAAAAAAAGTTTTCAATAATTTTGTAGTGATAAGTATTTTTATGGTGATACTGACTTCTCAATTGTCTTGTATCACGCACTGAATGAAGATTTATTTATTATTACTCAGATATAACAATTAATAACAAAATCATTATGTTTAAAAAAAAATTATAGGGCAGTATTTAATTTAAACTAACAGACATGTATATATGTTTGTACGTGTGTATGTATGTTAATGTGCTTGTATATAATACCCAATCACATAAACAGTTGCTCTATGTTTCCATTCACTTAAAGGTTTACTAATTATATCAGCTTATATTCATAAAAAGTGTTTTAGTTCCACACATAACAATAACTCGCGGCCATATCTTCGGCGGTGGTTGTTAAACGGGCTGTACTTTGGAAACTAATCATTTTAAAAGCTTTTTGGCTGTTTGGAGTTGTCACCTACCAAAGCACAACAGACCCTAGATGACTATGTACTGAAACGTTTTCTGTGAAATCGACGTTTGCGCGTAAACGCATATCTCGGTAAATAAAAGTTCTGAAAATACGACATGTTGCTAGAAAGGGCGAAACAAACTATTTCTATATCTCTATCTTTTCGCTTTTAACATTTAGCATAAGAAGCAGGAGAGAAGTACAAGGATACGGGCGTAGTTTAATCCGTGGTCTTTCATCGCGTGTAATAAAACCCCAATGTTACGGATCTAATTTGCACAGTACAGCGTTACGACGGAAATACTGCACGCCTTGCAAGTATGGCAAGATGAGGCACTAGGCGTGCATGTTAGTGTCGCCCGTATCGCTTCCTCGCTTCTTGACCTTGGACGCGCAACTAGTCCTCTTAAACACTCCATAGAATACACACATAACATTTCAGATTCGATTAGGTAAGCGGATATTTTAGACGGATAAGTCAGTTAACCTTAGTTGAAATGCTAGGTTTTTTAATTAATTAAAATACTTGGACACTCTTTAGGAATGATGGGTTTTGTGTCGGACATTATGTCGTATATCTCGTAAATAATTCTCGAGTCTTGGTAAGAACACTGAAGGCATATTACAACTATAAATTTTTGTTGACACGAATGGTGACGTCATTTAACTCCTTCTGCGTTATTTCGCAAGAGTAACACAATAATTAATACAGTATTAGAGATTCCAAAAAAAAGTTCAACAAATAACCTCCATGAAAACATTGGCTAGTTGTAACTTCATGTTCGCCATTACAATCTTTTTGTTGAATATGTAACTGCGATATGTTTATTTTTCCCCAATTGTTATTTACTTTATTATTATATATAGAACAGTAATGGGAAATTTATTTGTATAAATAAGGTTATTGTATTAAGTGTTCTCCGTTATAGCCTCACGTTTTATCATAACTTATACAACGAAACGTACAACAGCTCAGGTGTTTACCATGAGGACGTTTTAAGTTGATTCAAGTGAATCGCTGCAAAACGCGGGATGCAATATTCAGTATCCAATTGAAACCAATTGGAAGTGGGCTGCGAAGCGAAGTAATAGAAAGCAGGTAGAGCGAGCTGCGTTCGAAATATCTCAGCGTCGGGATGCTGGAAGCCTCTGCCCGTGGGGGAGAGGTGAAGAAAATCCAGTAGGAGACATCTGAATAATTCATGAGGGGCAAAACATGCACGGCGATGAAGAGCGAGTGACGAGGAAGAGAGAGAGAGAGAGAGAGAGAGAGAGAGAGAGAGAGAGAGAGAGAGAGAGAGAGGCGTACGAGCGTTGAGGCACTACGAAGAGAACGCGCAGAGAATTTCCGAGGGTAATCACATTAAGGATATAATTGAGGAGAGTAAAACCAGAGCTAGCAACAATTTGCGCAGCAGACCCGCCGCCCCTGGCTGTTCACATGTTTTTCCTGCGGAGAGACGAAGAGTCCTCTCGTCTGTTTGAATACCGTTCTTAACACAGGAACAAGTGTGGCGAAGGAGTATCCACACGGTAACACATACCAGGGGAGGGGAAGACAAAAAAAAAAGAGTACGCAAATTATTCTTTGTGATAAGTCAGTTGTTCAGTCGCAGTTTTAATCAGAATTCTTCTAGGTGGCACAGACAAGATTCACAGAAAAAAAAAAATCAAATTACTGCTTGATAAATTGTGTTTTCCGTAGAGAACAAATTAAGAATACACTCAAGGTAAGATACCATCAAACTGACTAGATAATAAACTATTTCGGATGAAAGACCGAATGTATTAACTATAAGTGACACTTGAGTCAGTAAAAACAGCTATTAAAAATACCTACCTAATAGATGACAAATTGGCACAATAGAGGGAAATAAGCAAATAAGTTGGTATGTGAGTAATATAACAGAACTTTCATTTTTTTTTTTCTCCGAGAGCAAGAATATTTATGGCCTATTGCCAATGATCACGTCATCACACCAAATATTAAATACGATAACATATTTAATATCAAAATGTCTTCTTAAGAGGAATTTTCAGAAGACAGCGCCAACTGGATGACTTTCCATATTATTAGGTGCTGTGCGTTTTCCTTCATCTTACTAAAAGTTATTTTTTTTTTATCATCACTCAGCCCATCCTTTCCTTTTTCTCTTTCCTTTTGTTCTTTTCATCTTTCGTTCAACGAATTTCTGCTCTAGACAGTTCCTACGCAATATATGCGTTTTTTCTTTTACAAAATCACCTTTCGCGAAAATTAAAATTAAATCCAACGTTCGAATAGTATTTGTGTATTTGTGGGTATCGTAATACATTATAGTCTGCAATATTAAAATTTCTTAATATTTCTATAAGAGAAGGGTAACACAACAATGTCATTACTCAGAAAAAGGTTTATATTATAAAATATCTTTATCTATGACGGCCCTAAAAATAAAAACATAAAATCATGGTATGTTTTTGTGAAATATTATGAGTTACTCTTAAAAGTTGACGTATATATGAATGTATATATATGCTCGTGGTATATTAATGAACACTTCAACATCAATTTGGCACTTTCCAAATATGTGATGTCATAATAATGTGAAATTTTAAGAAACATCTGTGCTCTAATTTTCAGTCTTATAGTTCTCAGTTAATGATACATATTTTAAGCAGCAAATTATATATTTTTTTGTTAGTATGAAAGAAACATTCGTATGATATGTGCCGGTATTGAAAACAGATGCCATAATTGAGCCAACATACCACAAATCTACTTCATAGACCCTATCGTTAAAAGTAATATTATTGTATGCTAATAATGCCTCATTTCTGCTCAAATAATCTTGGATTAACAACTTGTTAGTCACAAAATAGTTCACATAACAGTCCCTCTAGCTCTTATATAAATGTGCAATCACAGAGATAGTTGTAAACAAAAATGAGAGAACTAGGTAACGTGCAAAAACACACTGTCCCAGTGTTGGTTATAATACGTAGTTATAACTAGTGTTATTCTTGTTGTCTTCAACAGGTGGCAAGCAAAACGCTCCCCTACAGCGTCATCAGTGAAATGACAATTTTCCTGCCACTAGGGGCAAAAGTTTCTGGCGCACAAAGTTTTCACATTAGTGCCAAGGGAAGGAAAGCAACCAGAGAAACTTTTCTTTTACGACTACTTTCCTTGAAAATACCTGTTTATGATATTTTGAAGTTGCATGAGTTTAAATATATTTTGTATCTACGGTGAATTCATATATGATTGTGTGTGAATTTCACACAATATCCATAATAAAGTACTATCCAATAAGAACAAGCGATTGTTATAGATTCCAAGGAGTTCACATGTTATTTATTACTAATGGTTTTCGTAAGTATATTGTTACATGGATGCCTGAGGGGCGTACCTGAGTTCGTGAGGGATGGAGTAATTAATAAAAATAAAAGAAATAAATTTCGTTGTAATTTATTCACACCTCTTTTTTTTTCAGCATTAAAAATCTATTTCAACTCTTACTATTCTTATTACTCAAAGAGCGCAATACTTAATGTCTATTTCATCTCTAACGTCCATCTTAATGTCTATGTTCGGTTATAGTAGATTAACACATACTCATCGTTAACACACGTTCAGTCTGTCTGCTGTTATTATTTGTAATGTCTTTCACTCACGCATCTAGTCTTATAGTCTAGTCTGCCAGCCGCACCCTTCACTGCTTCATACTTGCACTCGTAGATTTTTCTCCCGCTGGTCACATCTTTCGTCGCTCATTGTCTATCGCTCGGAACTCAGCCACCCGTCAATTCAACAACTCCTGGTCACTTTTATATCAATCGCCCTGATCATCTGGAAGATACAACACACCCCGAGTCACGCTGAGAGAACGAGGTCAGTAATACAGAGCATTCTTCAGATAAATGCAGAGATCATATCCTGATGCACCACAGTAAATTTGTATATGTCCTTATTTCCTCGCTTCGTTACACACATGTCTCACGGGGTCTCTTTTAAAGGACGCACCTGTGGAAGACGTGCGTAGCGGCCAACAGTAACTCTTTTGAGAGACAACTAGCAGTGGACGACGTGGACTTTCGGAGCGTCAGTCCACGAATTTATTCACTGTACTACGTAATACCTTTCTCACAATAACAGTATCATATACCTAAAACTGCTATTATATTTTAAGGAATAAAATTTATTGTAAATTTAATCGACAAAGAAATTGTTTGACAACGCCTTACTTTAGACGCCCGATTACGTGAGACGGGCCATGGTCAGCGGCGCAGACCATCGACACGAAACACTGCCCCCTCTCAAGTCTGTTCGTCCCGTACAGACTCTGCAAAGTCCGAACCTTCACAGAGTGCCAGTCGATCGATGTGGACAGCCTTCAGCTTCGCCCGAGAGCCTTCACGAAAAATCCGAAAGACCACATCGTTCATATTATTCAGACTGGATCATTATTATTATTCTGGGCAGGTTTTATCCTGCGTGTCCAGTATGGTCGCCACAATGGCTTCGTCCTGAGGACCCTTCGGGGAACGGGTCAGTGCCGGCTGGGGCCTTATCGCGGACGGACGTCGGTGTGTGTCAGGGTGCCATTTTGACTGTGGTAATCGCGAACTTCAGTCCATGCTGGCTGCCAATATGGCCACTGCAATCATTCCGACTGGCTATCAAAATGGCCACTATTGAAGTATGCACACATTTGGGTAATAGGAAATCGGTTTTGAGAAACTATGGGTAAAAATGTTTCCCCTGGATACCAATATGGCTGCCATCGGTTTTTGGAAACTTTTCCTGGCTACCAAAATGGCCGCCTTCGACATATGCACTCATTCGGGTAATATGAAATCGATTTCGGGGGGAAATTTTTTCACTGGCTGACAAAATGACTGCCGTTGGGATGGAATTCTACGTTCTAGACTTTTCCGTGGGGAGAGAGGATAATTTTTTTAATTTTTTATGGGCAGGGACTTTAATATGCTAATTGGGTTCACGGCTCCACCACCTGACGCCAGTTGTCCCAGAACCATCTATTTTATACTACTCTTATTCTGTCGAAAGAAGTTCCAAGCAACTCTCAGTTGAGAGACTTACCAACCACTAGTAGTACAAACCTTTCTGTGATTCCTAAGATGACGTTCATAGTTTTCTGAATTTCCTTAGTTACGCCAGCTTTAAGAATACAATGTATTTAATACTGTTTTCAGTATACAAATTCTAGAGATTCGTAGACAATATTTTTCTGAATTTACAAAATCCTGTATTAAATTAAAAATCATAACTTAGGAACTAATTAAGTACTGAGAGAGCATTATAGGCATTTCCTAATACAGACAAAACATAGTATATTAACTGGGACAGCTTTTGCCACTCATTTTGAGCAATAATCCGGGACAAAATCTAGAAAGCAGTTATGTGTTCGCTGACTGCTGATAATTTTATAATCGTTTCAGTTATGGTTTATAATACCACTAAAATTATTAGTTTATGTTATTCCCTAGCTACCGTTCTTCGTATCTCAAGTATAAAAATAACTTACTCTTAAAACCTATTAATTGCCAAAAATGTATTATATTTATAATATAATTTTATTTCATGTTTTATTATGATACGTCATTTTGTAAAGTGTTGGCAATGCTAAAACATAAAAAAAAATCAATCACCTGTTTACATAAAAATATTTATACGAGGTAAATGAGAAAGCTACCTTTTCTTTCTCCAAAGAGTAGTCTTTATTATCAGTAAATATTTACTTTGCAGAATTGACGGGTTTTTAAATGTGTATTAAAAACCAGTTCTTTGGTACGTACATATTTTCAAGGACCGCCCAAGAGCAAAATTTATAATTGCTGGTTGTTCACAATACCATCTTCATCCAGCTCGTATGAAAAGATTTCTGAGCAGAGGGAATATAAACTAGTATACCGTTATATGAAAAAATCACACGTGCTTCACTGGGAAACGGTATCATTAGCTTCGTGACCGCAGTCAGGAGTTCGCGCCGCTGCGTAAACTGGAGGCGAATGGTAGTCACGTGTGCTGAATTGAGAAGGTGGGGGTGAGAGAGTCAAAAGGGTGGGGCGGGGACGAATAGCAAATGTGATGGGAAGCCTGCGATGAATGGCAAAGGCCACAAATTTCTCTCGCATATTTTTAATGGAGGGAACAGAGCAGAATAAATAGAGATCGCCAGGGTTCAACTGCGAGAGAGTTTAAACGGCGAACTTATCGTGCGGTTCCCCGCACTTACCAACACATTTTATGATGATAGTGTTTCAGTAAAGCTACTAATTTACGAAACACTTGTTTCACTAATTTTACAGCAATGTTGTTTCAACCGCATGGTATTCACCCAGCAGTGTTGTTAATCTTATCAAGGACTACTTTTCAAAAATTGGCAATTTACAGGATGTTATATGTAATTACGTGAATGTTGTAATGATCTAGCACTCATTGCATTTTGATTAATCACAAATTATTTACACACCGAAATTCACGTCACTTTATATCTTGGTAAATACATTTTTTAAATGAAGCAACAGGTCCTCTACTACGTACATAGATGTGCATTCAGATAATTATCACCTAAGCAGAACATTTAAAAATTTGCTGGTAGACAAATTTTTAGTTCAATTTTGCGAGCAAATAAAGGTTATTTCCTTACAAATATTTGATGAAATAGTAAATTAATTACATAAAACTGTGTAATGTGTTTTTATTATATTTTGAAAATGTAACTTAACACCCTTTAATAATTTTACAGCATTTAACTTTCGGAAGGAATGTGTGCCTTTCACATCTTCAAAAATAGGCATACTTGTAAGTAAAACTTTTTTATATTAGTGTACGGCCAAAAATAAAGGCTAGAATTAGCGAAACACTTTCCTCTCCAGAGAAACGGGTCCTGTTATTATTTTTTTACTTTGCTTGGTATTGAACTAATAAAAGTCTTAATGCTTATTGAAAATACTTCACGTTAATTCAGTTAACATTAACTGGTAAAGCAAAATTGCCTATTTAAACGCGTCTACAGTGAGTGAAGAGATTTGGGTGGCTCTTAACAGCGAGGTCTTCAGAGCCGTTGAGGGTAATTGAGGTGAGTATGGAGCAGCGCTGGAATGAAAGGGCGGTGGAAACGTGAGATCCCCGAGAAAACCCGCCGACCAGCGGCATCGTCCGGCAAGATTCCCAGATGCGAAAATCCGGGAGTGACCCGGCCGGGGATTGAACCCGGTTCGCCTTGGTGGGAGGCAAGCAGGCAAACCGCTCAGCCACTGCGGCCCTATGCGTCTAAAGTAAGGCGTTGTCAAACAATTTCTTTGTCTATTAAATTTACAATAATTTCTTATTTCTTAAAATATAATAACAGTTTTAGGTATATGATGCTGTTATTGTGAGAAAGGTATTACGTGGTACAGTGAATAAATTCGTGGACTGACGCTCCGAGAGTCCACGTCGTCCACTGCTAGTTGTCTCTCAAAAGAGTTACTGTTGGCCGCTACGCACGTCTTCCACAGGTGCGTCCTTTAAAAGAGACCCCGTGAGACATGTGTGTAACGAAGCGAGGAAATAAGGACATATACAAATTTACTGTGGTGCATCAGTTGCTGGATGTGGACAAGGCAGCTCGAGTACAGTCCTGCGGGTGGTTTCTGTCCAATATTGCTCCGGAGGTGTTGCTGAATGGATACTTATTCTTTTCCGATGAAGCATGGTTCCATCTGTCATGGTACGTATACTCCCAGAACATGCGCCATTGGCCAGGTGACAATCCACACGTGTTGACGGAAGCTCCACTGCATCCTCAGAAACTGTGTGTCTGGTGTGCCGTGTCATCACGCCGCATCATCTGCGTGTTCTTCCATGAGACTGTGAACTCGGCTCGTTACATCGAACACATTTTCAATGTTTTTACCGGAAGAACTGACAGAGTATGAGCGCATCACTGCTTACTTTCAGCAGGATGGAGCCACGGCGCTTACTGCACGTGCAACGTTCGCGCGCATTGAGTCGGTGTTCCAGCCTGATCGCGTCAGCAGCCGCTGAACAAACCAACCTATGGCACCCCGTTCTCCAGATTGATCCGTCTGTGACAGGTCTACAGCAACAGTCTGCTCACACTTGAACTCCAGGCCAACATTATCTCAGCTATCGATGCCATCCCGCACGCCTAGCGCCTCATCGCTCCTACGCGCAAGGCGTGCAGTGAGTCCGTCGTAACGCTTTACTGTGTAAACTAGATCTGTAACATAGGGGTTTTATTACACGCGATCAAAGTCCACAGATTAAACTACGTGAGTATAATCGTGCTTTTTTCTTACCGCTTAAATAAACTGCATAGACAAGTATTAAAAACGCTATATTTGACCACATTCACGATTTTTTCCCCAATTAATAAACTTAATGTGATAAAAGTAAAAAGATAGGACATAGATAATAATTTTTTTTATCCTTTATAGCAAAAATTCGTGTTTCCAGAACTTTTATTTACCGAGATGCGCGTTTACGCGCAAACAACGATTTCACATAAAACGTCTCAGTACGTAGGACCATTAAACAGTACGGTGCGCCATCGCATCTTGACGCAACACCAACATGACGATCGCATGAACGTTTACGGCGCCCTGGCCTGTAGTGCATTGTACATTTGTTTTGTAATTCTACGGTAATTTATTAATTTTACAAATGTTTGTAACACTACAGTGATTTATCTTGTAAAACTACAAGGGCAAGTGTTTTTAGTAGAACTCAAGAAATGCTTGTACTTTACTGAGCCGTATCCACAAACTTCAGCAAAATGGCGAACACTTAACCAACAACGTAAAACCGTATGATATAGCTGTCTGTGTAAAAATATGGGCGATGTAAAGTGTAGTTGCGTGAAAAAAGAAATGTTTTGCGAGTTTGAATAAAGTAAAACGTTTAAAGAACTTAAATAATCATAATAAAACGACAATTTCGATCAAACATGACCGTATCGCTCATTAACAGTTAGTGTTTCCTAGCTACACGTAACTCTTATAATGAGATAACTTAGTGTACCCGTAAATGTATTATTTCTATTCAAATAACTCCCGTAACATTTTGTAAGAACTTGCGGCGTATTTAATATAAAAATAAGCGCTAACACGTAAGTCAAATTTATCTAGTAGATGATGGTGGAGGCTTATACTATAAGGAGCTATGTTCTAGTCCACGTGCTGGCAAGGTGTGATTAATCTTATTATCGCAAATTATAGTTTTAAATATTTTTTCACGATATTATTTTTAATTAATTTATTACATTTGTTTTCTAGTAGGAAAAAAATAATATTATATACACTTTTCAATACTGTAAGTTGTAATACAAGGCTATCATTTGTAATATTACAAATATATGTTTTGCAGAATTAACAAGGAAACAATGTGTAGTTTTACAAAGCAATTTCTTGGAAACTGGGTTTCCAAGGATTTTCTTGTAAAAGTACATTTTTTTAGTGTGTGCTAACAACAATGGGGTGTTCCTCAACTGAACCATAGCAGGGGACGAAGCATGGTGTTTTCAGTGCGACAATCGGCCACCTCGAAATCACCGCCAAAACGTGACGAGATACGTCAAAAGGCAAGGTGATGCTTGAACTGTTCTTCGGCTAATCGGGTATTGTTCGTGTGGAATTCATCTTACTCGGCCGAACTGTGAACAAGACCGACTACGTGGAGATTCTTCGCCTTCTACGTGATGTAATTCGTCCGGGGCTGTTGCTACACGACAACGCCCCTGTACATCGCTCTGTGCTTGTCCAAGAAGAACTGTCGAAGCAAACATGTCACCGTGATGCCACACGCTCCATACCCACCTGATATCGCGTCATGCCAATTATTTATCTTTCTTTTTTTTTTTTTTTTTTTTTCCGCTTGAAAGCACAGCTAGGTGGGCGTAGATTTTATTCAGTCGAGGAGATATAATCACTGCCACAGGAACAGCTGTATATAATTCAGCTGTGTTTCAAACAGTTATACCAACGTTGGAAAACGTGCATAGAGGCCACATACACATGGCTTCAGTTAACTTAAAACTAGTCCAGAAAGGGCCGTCCTGCCTTGGTAGCCAACTTTTCAATAAATTACCACGGCACCTTCAATAAATTTGCTCCTCTAATGTAAAAAAAAAATTTTTTTAATAAAAAACAGCTGAATCTTTTTTAATGTGCATTTTGTAGTGTAGATGAATATGTAAAGTACAAAAATCAAGAAATTACTGTATAACATTTCATTATACACATTTCTTGTACTGGTTTTTCAGGTTCCCTTTTTTCTGTTTCAGTACAACGATGACGCCCTACAGCATGTTGGAAGAAGATTAGTCACATTATGAAAAAAATATATGTACATGTGCATAAATAGATATGCATGTATATATTGGTATATATTTAAATATATATGTGTGTGTTTAATATGTCCAGTGTATAAACTTGTTTTACTGTAATTTGACTTGTCCGATATCTTGGAACAGCTATGTATTGAAAAAAGATATTACGGACGCAATAAAACAAACAAACAAACAAACGGTGACTATTTTGAGACACGATGTGCATGTGTGTCAGTGGACGAGGTGGCGCATAGCTGCGAACACCCGGGACGCCAGTCCACAAATTTATTCACTGTAATACGTAATATTCTGTTTGCTATAACAGTACCATACACTTTAAACTGTTGACATATTTTAAGGAATAAAAATGATTGCAAATTTAATCGGTAGGGAAATTGCTTCACAACGCCTGATTTTAGGCAACCAATAAGATGTGCGGACTGTGATAAAGTGACACCGACGCACTGGTATGAGCGTAATTTTCGCTTTCGCTTTTATAGCCGTTATGGTCAGGGGTCCACTTGATCGAGATGTTCGCGAGTTTGGAGCCTGGGTTTTCTGGTTCTGAAATGACTCGTAGACAATCAAGAAATATCCCTCAGCATCCCTTGCATATACCGAAAGTTTTAGTTTTTTTTTTTTTTAACACGTCACACGGTTAAGCTCAGGATGGCTAAGGACTATGAAATCACACGAGACCTGAACTACGGTAAAATCATTTGTGAGATACATTGAACAGCCTGTTTGAGATATCTTCACACTTTTTGAATCAAACCATTCAAAAATCACCCCATTTGTGACGTTTTTGGATGTCTCCTAAATATGCCATGTATTACAAGCATTTTATTCTTGTGTAAAGTTGAAGTATCTTATTAGTGGGTAAATTAAAATTTTACTTACATTGTATGTGCAAATTATAATATTTCGTTCATATTTAATTTTTTTTTTTTTTAATGGAGTAAATAGATGTGTTGGTAATGCCTCGTACTAGTTATTTTGAAAAATAATATTAAACTTAGTGCGCATGAATGTGATGCGCACTAAGTCTTTGGTGTAATTTTCTAAATTTGGTTAAGCTCGGGCGGAGGAATATCTTAGAACTAGAACTTTGTCAGGCTACAGAAAAGTTGTAAGTAACCGCGAATTGACTATAATTGATGCCGGATATTTCCATAGCTTGAACCACCTGCATTGTCATATAAAAAATGACGAAAAATTACAGAAAAAGTTCTGTAAAAATCATCCGGATTTCCTTGGAAAATTAGAGGGACATAGTTTTCTACATTTTCCGTAAATATACGGGATGAATACCTTAATTCACGGAAACTTAATCCCAACGGATAACATTGCGTAGTTTGACTGAAACTACGAGTCAGCATAGGAACTGAATGCCCGTAAAAGTAGGGATTATTAGGGCATGTGGGCTACTTTTTTGAATGTAAGGTTATGTTTGATAAATTTGTGAGTTACGCTGAAGGTCCAACAGATATGTTTAAAAACCGAACCAGTTTCGGTTTGGTTCGCTCGCCACACGAACGTTACTGTTACCTTCGCCACCGAAGATCCACGTTTGCAAAGAATACCGAGAGTTTAAAATGCTTCTAGAGTCTTGAATCCAACCATCTGACCTCCATCACGTGATACGGTCATTGAAGTGGAATACATGCGACCCTTTCTCGCCCAGCCTCCACAAACTCTTGTGTGCTTGTACGGGAATGGAGGGCAGAAAGAGAGTTCTTTTATATAGGCCGTTCACTGTAAAGTGAGCACTTTTTAAGGCCCTTCCAACATTCTTTAACCACAAATAAATATATCTTATCGCAGCATCAGCCATTAAGTTTTGAAGGTGGTGAAATGTATACACTGTGTTTATTCGTCACAAAACAATGTTTATATTAAAAAGCAGCAGGAACATAGAATTAGGATGAAAGGGAAAATTTAGAAGGGTCTTAAAAATTGCTCACTTTACCGTAAACAGCCAATAGTAAGGGGTAGCTCGTGGGCTCATCTCGTAACTTGCCCCTGGTGGCTACACCAGTCGTAGACACCAACCCCTTGCAGGGACCTTTGTACACCCAGGGGGAGGCGTGGAAAGAGTCCCGCACCTTGGCTATCAGGGTTCGATTCCCGGCAGCGTGTCTCACCCTGACCACTGCCAGGGAAAAATAATCACGGACATGGTTTTTTTCTTTTAAGTACGGGTTTTTCATGGATTCCATAGGAATTCCGCGAGTTCACGAAACCTGTCCGTAAATTAACTATTTCTTTTTTTCTGCATTCCCAGTACTAATTTATATTAACTATTTAGTTTTTTACATTTCCAATTTATAAAAAGAGACTGCAAAAAGATTTATTTTCGTTATGCGAGTGTTTCACAGCGTACGTATACAAAATAAATCTAATAATCTTAAATAATTTGTTTCTTAACGATTTTTGAAACACGAATTAAATAGGTCTATTTCGCAACCCTACCCAATAACTTATATTCTCTTTGTAAAGTTGTTGGACATTAACATGTATTATATATATAAAGGACGTGGCACACGCATATATCACAATATTTGGCTATTTTGGTGTTTCCAAAGTGTTACTGGCTCTCAGAGGTGGCTTTTGTCGTAGTTTTATATGTTTTAAATAATAGTTTTATGAGGCAATAATATCCTAATTGCGGCATGAACGATAGTATTTTTTGTTGTAGCGGCGAACAGCACTTCGTGTAAAATCGTCATTGTTCGTCTCGGACCCCGAAGCTGTAAAAAATAAGGAGAATTTCCGTATTTTTTGTGTGCGGAGCCTTGTTCCGCTTTCTGTTATTACGAAGAACGTTTCTGTACATTAAATGTGCATTTCCGCAAACATTTCCTCGAGTATACGGTAAGTTTAGCAGTGTTTTCTTTTTCACGTGGAAAATGTGACGGAAGTTGCCATTGGGCAGTGGGTTTTCTCGGTGTAATCCCGTTTCCCCCCTGCCTTGCGTTCCCTCATCGTGCCATCTTAAAAAAAAAATTCGTTGTACGAACAGAAAATCTCTACTTGTGTTGGGAGGGGCACTGCGAAATGGTTTGGGTTGGTACCATCCTGCGGATGGCACTGTCAAGGACAGCATCTCTACAATAGTTATCGCCCCTCCCCCCGCCTCCAATCATCAACCCCCCACCCCCACACATACACATATACACATGTTCTCTGACTCGCATCTTGCTGTTCCTGCATTTCACACCCTTTTCGTTACTTTCTTGTAAAGCGTGCAACGCCTTCGTGATAATATTACTTATACAAAAATTCCAGCGACGACGATTGAGGATAAAGTGAGAAATATTTATATTCATATTGTAACAGTGCTCCTAAATAACAAAATATAATAATTATCGAATTGAAGTCTTAGAAGAAAATGCCAATTATGCCTGGAAACTAGATTTTTCTGTTACTAAAGAAAATATTCTAAACACTAAGATGAAATGGTTATATTTGTTACAATCGTTACTTTAAACATTTTTTTACTGATTGGGAATCAGGAAATTTCACTTCCCGAAATATTATGCTCGTTACCGCGCAAGTTTCAAGACTCTTCTGTGTACAATTTCAGCAACTGCGGTGAATCCTCTTCAGCTCTCTTTCCATCAGACCTTTCAGGAAAGAAAAATGCAGTCGTTTTCCTCCTCCAAGATTCGTCGTTCGGTGCATATTGTCCCCACGCCAGTGTGAACTTCTCCAAATTGTTATGGCGCCGCTTGGACAATATGTGGCACGGGCGCCATACCGGCGTTTACGAGGGTACCGCGGCAGGAGAGGCAGAGAGGGGGCTGGCCTAGAGAGCTACGTAAGGCCGGGGCTGTAGCGGTCCCTTCCACCTGTGTCACCGCTGGCGCCGGGCGTCGCCGCGCTCGCCAACTTCGAGGACCAGGGACGTGGGCGTCGGCGAGGGCCGTTTCCGAGAGCCAGCCTCCTAGAGGGACGATCTCCGCGAGGGGACCAGGGTGGCCTTTTACCGCGGTGTGGGCCGTTTCCGAGAGCCAGCCTCCTAGAGGGACGATCTCCGCGAGGGGACCAGGGTGGCCTTTTACCGCCGTGTGGGCCCGACGACATCGCACTGAAATATTCCAGTCGTGAGTCGATTTTGGATAGCTGGGACGATCCGAGAACAATTTGTTTTGCCAGTTTTTGTAAAATGCTGAAAGGAAATAAAGATATATTTTGTAGCTGAAGTAAATTATTGAAAGTGTGGTAAGCCCTCTCATATATTGTTGGTTGAATCAGACTTTAAAAGTAGGTACCTAATTTTGATAACTACATCCACTTAATGCATGCAGGAATTATTTTATAAAATAAAGGAGTAGCATTCTTCTTGTGTGCGGATATGACCTTAAGTCATATCCGTAACTAAACGCATGATTTATTATGGATTGTCCCCAAGGTAAGCACTTTTGAGATCAACCTTTGGGAAAAAAAGTCACTTCACGTAACGACATATATGTTAGAGTGCGGGATCCGAGTTTATTTGGCAGCGAAAAATAAAAATAGTGCTGAGACATGGCGTTGTATTTGTTACTGAGCATACGGTTGCTACATCAGAACACTGTGTTCCTGGTTAAAAACATAGCACCTTATTCAGAACAACTTCAAGTATATTTGGATTGTTCCCACAACTATACGATTGTAATAACCTAACAGAGTATTTTGTTACTGTTATCCTCAAACCGAAAGAGCTGTTCAGTACTACCAACAGAATATTCTGTTAGGTTACACTTTTAGTTGTGGGAACAATACACGTATTTTTTAAGTTGTTCTATTGGAGGTACAGCCTGTTTTGTAAACTGTAAAAAGATCGAAGTAAAATTCCCTTACATGTAAGGGAAGCTAATTACCTCTACATGTAAGGTAAAATTACCTCTTAAATGTATAGTAAATTTACATAACAAGAAATGTACTATTCCCTAATCGTACGGGAAAAGTACCTGAAAAAAATTGGGGGGGGGGGGAAATTCCATACAAGTAAGGGAAAATAAACTATATTGTATAATAAAATTGTATTTAAAAATGTCCTGGAGTATTAGCAATTGTTAATATTTTCATTTACCTATATCCGCAGACGAGTAGTAACCAAAACCTTAACTATAAAATACTCGACACTTGCTGGTGAATAGGCCTGAACCAGCATCCTCTATCAAGAGAGACCGATGCGATATCCATTACACCACGACGACAGCATGTCAATATTAGTGTTTTAAAGTATTGTTTCTTCCGCCCGTCCCACCCACTTAGCTGTTGAAAATGCTGAAGAGATGCACGCGTCGTAAGGTAATTTTCCCATCAATGTATGGGATTTTCCACTACCACGTACGTGAATTTTACTCCAGAGTGCAGTAATTTTACCTTACCTGTAAGGAAAACTATGTTTCCCCCACAAGTTTGCGAATATTACCTTACACATGTCAGGTGATTTTCCCATTATTTTTTACAGTGTAGTAGGAACTCAGTGATCTGCTGTAGCAACCATATGTACAGTGGCAAATACAATCACAGACCGGAATTCAATAACTTCTTTTGGTTTCACTATCCATCTTAACAATACTTAGATGGTACCTACAACCCATTAGATGGCTGCCTCTGTTTCAACAGTCTAGAATGTTTGAAATACGCTGTTCCCCCACGAAACTATTAAATGTGCTTCCAAAGTGCTTGGTCTACGAAAAGAACACACACTTCGAAAGAGGTACATTAAGCGTATTCACACAGAAAGTAGTCTTATGTTGTTGCAAAAAAATTACTATTGCAGCATTTCTTCAAACGGTTATGTTGCAGTGAAATTAATAATGTTGTGACGAAGTTAATAATGATAACTATTTACAAAATCTTATGTTACTATAAAGTAAAAACTGTTGAAGTGTTGATGTTGATAAAGCTTCTAAGTAATGCTGGCGCAACTAAAAGTTGTAATCCGCTAAAACTAACAGGAAGAACAAAATATGTTGTGGTACTGCGACATGAAAGAAATGTTCAACCAACACAAGTTTACACTGACTTGGCTTTGTAAAATGGCGGAGAGCAGTGAACAGCGCAAACCTCGTAAAATTAAACCACTGCATTTAAATGTTTAGGTGTAGAAAGAGAAATAAATGTATCTTCGAACAGTTCTCAAGTTTTGCAAATCAGTTTCTGTGTTCCATTTATGCAATTATTTATTTCCAGTTAACGAAAGAGAACTGAAGTTTGTCGTTAAGTTTTACTGGATACTCACAATATGAAATGCAGTAAAGCATGTTACTAGACAGTAGTTAGTAGAACGTCTGGTTTCGGGTACTGTAAAACTCAAAAAACGAGTTCGGCTCCACTCCCGGCCTTAATTTCTTTGTCTTCGTTGGTAAAATATCTTTTTGTGACGAAATAATTATACTCAATGTATTTTACATCGGAATTTATTTTTAAAGCAAAAAAAAGTGCAACGTAGTTTTTTAAACACAAACATTAACATAAATTCAACACAAAATTTGTTTTGCCGCAACATAAAAACCACCTTAATGTGGGCAGTACATTAAGGATGTTATATTCTTACGACAGTAATTAATGTTACATTAACATTAACAGCAACATTAGTTACTGGCGGCTCACAGATAACAAAAAATTACCGTTGTAGTGACATTAATAATGTTGGCACAAAATTACTTTTTCCGTGCTTGACGTCATGCACATTGGAAATACTATTTAATAGCATACCAAATTGTTAAAAACTGCTCTTTTCAAAGCAGGTACGAACAAAAATACTTAAGGGCGTTGCAGTGAACCTCGCTACATACTTTCCACAAATAAAATGATAGGGTCATCCCTTTAAGCCCCATATGTACACGCAGCTAGACGAGGACACTGTAGGTCAGTTCGGGGCTTTGCGCTTTAGTGACGATGATACACTTGATGCCCGTAAGAAGTTAAACCTTATCGCTCCCTGAGAGGAGGAAAACAGTTCCAGGTAGGCGGGCCCCTTAAGGCCCCTTAAGCTATGATCTATTCATGGTTATTTTCAACTTTTCTGCAGCCCTGCTATACTTCTAGAATATTCATCCGCTAATGCAAACAAAGCTTAACTGAGTGTAGAAAATTGCACCAAAAGGACAACACATCGTATTCGTGAGCACTTCGTGTAACGATATATTCCATAATAACTATTCCTTACTATAGACTGTTTATGGTAAAATAAGCACTTTTTAATGCCTTGCTTAAGATCTAGGTGTGTGCACATTGTGTATGCTTCCGCCTTATATAAAATTAACATTGTCGTGGGCCTCATCACTTTATTCGTGCGCTGGTAAGGTGAAACTGTCGAATTATTAGAAAAGTAAATACGTCACAAATCTGGTCATGTTTACACTTCGATGCATAAAAACCGAGAGCGAAAGAAATAATTCAAGTTATCACAAATAATTACATAATTTTTATTCGACGTTAAGATTTGGAACTATTTTCCATCCATAGTTACCAGCTTTACTGGGCACATGCCACTCAGTGCTCCCATTAAAATATTTGCCAACAGGGGCAGTTTTTTTTCTAATGTTGATTTCAAAAGAGCTCACTTTATCGTGAACAGCCTTTAAGCATTACCAATACACCTATCCTCCGCCCCTCACGTTTTATTGAATTTAGTTATAAATAAAATAAGATAATTCGTGGATAAAATATAAGTAAAAGTCGAGTTTAACCGAAAATTAGGTAGATTTATGTTAACACAAGTATAAAACGCTTTTGATACACGACATATTTATGTTACAACGGAGCACGTCATACGTAGGGTTTGATTCAAAATATTGTGTAGAACCGCGAATAGACTACACAGCAGTATGTAAACCATATCAGCACTGTATGTACCACAGAACCGCCAGGTGCAACCCGCTCTGGAGAGCAACTGCAGGGGTTGCACGGCGCCGAAAGCGATGGCGGATAACACGGATCCGCCGCTAATCGCCGCGAAACGAGCACCGGGCCTACACGCCGGCATTCATTTAACTTTCATGCAATCAGGAGCGCTCTACCAGGCTCGCCGGGGGAGGGGGAACGAGGGGGCGTGGCAAGGGGGGGGGGGGCGACGTATACATAAAGAGAGAATTTTAACCTCCCCAACCCGTGGCGCGATCCCTCATCGATCGAGCGGGAGGGTTCAGTCACCGGCCGACAAACAAGCTTGTTCAATCGCCCGGCGTGCGCGCCCGCGAGGGGTAAAAAAAATTTTTCCCCGTTGTGTTTACTGAAGGAAAGTCAACCTGCCGGGACAACCCTCTCTGACAGTGATTCGCCCGTGCGAATTACAAGAGTGGTTAAATATTGCCCGAAGAGATACTTGGATATTTTGTTCCATTAGCTTGCATGCACAAACAGAATGTAGTTATAAGCTGTTCACGGTGAAATCAGCACTTTTGAAAGCCCTGCTTAATACATACTTGTACTCACGTTGTGTATTCTTCCACCTTATGTAAAATTAACATTGTCATGAGCCTCATCACTTAGTTCATGCTTCTGTCAAGTGAAATTGCAGAATTAATAGAAAAGTAAATATTTTACAAATCTGGCGATTTTTACTTTTCGATGCCTGAAAAAGAAACATAAAGAGAAATAAATACTTTAACTTATTAGAAATGGTTACTTAACACTACTTATTCGATGTTAAGATATTGAACTACGTTCCCTCCATCGTTGCCAACTTTACTGAGCGCATGCCACTCAGTGCGCCCGTTAAAATTCATGCAGGCAGGGGCAGTGACTTTTTTCTGAGGTTGATTTCAAAAGTGCTCACTTTATCGTGAACAGCTTTTACCGAAAGTAATGATACTTCTCAGTTCGAAGAATGTCACGCATAGATCCTATTCACTGTAATGGCATGGCGTGTTATTAGCAAAATACAACGTAATACACAGTCCACATGTGGAAATCCGACTTATTCAATCTCAGGCAGAAATCGGTTTTATTAGGATTGCAGTGATAATACCGTGTCTACTGTTCAATTTTTTTAAACAAACTATTAATTTATGGTTTAATCATTGAAAACGGAAACCGTACTCAATAAAATATACCGCGAAATGGTTATTGTCCTTCTAAACAAAATCAAATATTTTTAGAAAGAAATCAACTAGAATGCGTGTTTTTTTTTTTTTTTTTTGGCAAATTTGGTCTCTGCACATATTTCTAAACATTTTACAAATGTACATGCGTGTATTTAATCTACGTTCTAGTAGCCTTTAAGAGGGTTTCAATTGCTGCAGGTTGACATCTATTCATTAATAAATTTATTTTATAAAACGCAATGTGTAATTATGAATATATGAACAAAACTTGTTAAACTAAATGTGTTGGCATGGCAACGTACCAATAAGTACAAATCTATTGTAACGGCTGCGTTTTGCACTATCAGTATGAAAATGAGACTTTAAATAATCACATGCAAATCCAGACATTTTTATTCAAACGCATGATAATTTATTACTGTTGATATTTTATTGTTCATTTGTTGTTATGGCATGCTAATTTCTATTCGCCTCAAAATAATTACTTTTCTTTATTTTTATATTAAGAATATTGTACTTAAATGTTTATATATACTAAGAGTTTCAGTTGTTTATTGTTATGTGGCATTTGGTTGACAGCCATAATTGTTGGAGACTGAGGCCCGTTGCCAGGGGCGACGTAATCTGTTGATTGCACGATGAAGCAGCCGCCTTGTGATTGGTCGTTACATAGCGTCACTTTTGAGCTACGTTATTGCTAGAGAAGGGAAGAAAGAGTTCAACTGCGATGTAAGGCTGGACGTAACGAGTGTTACGGCCCCGATAGGATTTTTAAATATAGATATTAGGCCAGTCCGCGAGTGATTTTGTATATTTTTCCAGACCAAGAGAAAATTGTCGGGGTGCCGGCAAGAGAAGAAGAGGGTCTGAGGCACTAGTAATTCTCGATTTAATTTAGTTTAGATAGCCTTCCGTGACATTCGAAGTGGTACCATTATTGTACTGTATCTCGCTGTACCATAGCCCGTTGGCTAGAATATTAGGGGGAAATGTTGGTCCGGAAAAGAATCACCGCATTCCATGACTGTACCCGATCTGCCTGACGCAGATTCATCATGTGAGACATCCCGATCTACAAGTACAAAGTCAGTAAGAAATTTAAATAAGATGGTCGTCGATTTTAGTTTTGGAAAGTAGTTTAAGGCAGATGCCATTTTATCTGCCATAAGACGCCTGCGTTTAAACTTTATTTTGCAAATCAAAACCAGAGATTACAAGCCCAGATCCCAGTTTGCTTGGTGTGGGCTTAAATTAATAGATATTATTTTTAAAGAAGATTTTATTCATTTGTTTTTAAAAAGGGGTTAGGACTTATTAAATTATGTTTCATACCAACTCACAGGGCGTCTTACTTCCGTTGCGGCCACTTAGCATACATGCAAGCCACCAGAAGATTATTAATAATACTGCTATTGAGCTTAACTATTTTTTCAAACAACTGAATGTCTAATATTGGCAAGATCCAAGTAGTTTTTATTGAAAATTATATATTTTAATCTCCTTCTGGACTCCATCCTTGTAGTTAGTTACTCCCGAATCTGTGCATGCTAAGCTATTGAGTTTGACTAAGATGCTATGTACGTATGGTATTCTAGCCTTCTACTGAGTTGGTGTACGACTATCATCCTGGTAAGAATCCTGGTTAGCATAAAAGTTGTGGTTTGTGTTCACTGGTGATACTTTTTCAGGAAAGAGTTATCTCGAAATATTCTACTCCAAGTTAGCTAGGCGCATATATGTTAGTGTGTGGAAGACAGATAGAACACAACAACACCATTGAAATAATTTCATTTAAATAATCATTTTAATCTGTTCACACCCCAGTTCACACACTACACCATTCATGACCATGTTATGGAACAAGCACGATATATACAAGCACAATATATACAAGCAACTCACTGAATTTGTAAAGTTTGTACACCAAAGATGGAACTTACTTGCGTTCATTATTAGGTTATCACCCTCGTATACAAAATCACCCAGTCAGGTAGGTAACCATATTAATTTTGGTTATGTAACGCGGGGTTCGTCATTTGTCAGTGATGTTAACTTTGGGAATTCTAAATTATTTTATTATGCATGGCTAGCTCATTGATTCTGATTACATACTTAAGTTTTAGTATTCCGGCTTTTAAAAACACTCTTCACTACATAAAATTTCATATTTAGAAGAATTCCAATATTTTCTCCGTCGTATCGCATTGTTGATGAGCGTAATTCATTATTAATTGTCCAGTTTTGCAGGAAAAAAATGCACAGTCAACACGTTAATATTACAAAGATTTATTTGGAAAATATTTACCAAATATTTTCTTTTAACTGTACAGATGAAGTATTGTATCTTTACAAGACATTTATTTATGAAACATACAAAATTGTATGTTTCTCAACTACATAGTTTACAAAGAATTATTTGTAACTCTACAAAAAAATTTTTTATGGTGCAAGTGGTTTTGATTGTGTTTTGATAATTTTATAACCACATTTTTCAGACACTTTTCTCGGGTGTGGAAATGTGCTTATATCTCTACGCATTTTCTAACTCACCATATTTGGCATTCTTATGCAAGTAGTATAGAAATTCCGATTTGGGCACAAAAGCAAAAAAGTGGCTCAAAAAGTTGCGTTTGGGAGCAATTGCAAAAAAATTGGATTAAAAAGTTGCGTTTGAGCACAACCACAAAAAAAGTGACTCAAAAAGTTGCGTTTGGTCAGATCGTAGTCTTTAGAAAAAAGTTGCGTTAAACTGTGCGTTTGAGTGCATCTGCAAAAATACGCGTAAAAAGTTGCGGTTGAACACAACCGCAAAAAAAAGTGGCATAAAAAATTTGAAAACGTAAAAAATAAAATATTTTGTATAATAAAGATGGATCAATTGCTAAATGTATTAAACGGAACCAAACAATTTAAGAAACTTTCCGAACTTACAATTGGGCAGTACTATCCCGCAAACCATGCTGTAATAAATGATACACTGTATGGATACAAAGCGATAATTATTTTTGGAAATTTTAAAGTAGCCTTACCAGAGAGATATCTTCAGATTTTCAGTGAAAAAGTTTTAAATGATGTTAATCGTTGAGGCATAAGTTTTACATATGATGGAATGGTGGATTGTGGTGCTAAACAAATACATTCTATTCGGTTTGTTAAAGAGTAAATGCTCGTCGTCGTATAGTTAGATATCAGTTGATTTTTATTTGTGCTCATATCTCTATAAAGTTTTAATGGTTATCATTAAAACACAACTATCGCTCTGACTTCGGCAATGTGCTACAACATTGTCTATTTAAAAATTTAGATACACATCTCCAAATTCGACATATTAAAGTAGCCGAAACATTGAATTCTTTTTCTAAATATTTCATTGCACTTTCTATATAAAAATTATTCATCTTTATCACATTAAGTTTTAATAGTTTTTAAACAAATAAAATTATTATATGTAGAATATGACTACTTCCAACTCAAAAAATACCCATGCTCTCATCTCTAATACCACTGTTCTTTAGGACAAATCAAAGTTAATTAACTTACCTTTTTCATCCTTAATTTAAGCTATTATTTCATTAACTTGATTTGTTTGCACTGGAAAAAAATAATGGATAAGCTGGTTCGTAATAGATCGTGTCGCCAAATCCAAATGTTGTTCTTGGTTTAAAAGTGGTAATTATATTAGTTTCTCTATGATTATATTCATCATGTTTTAATATCATACCATTTACTATATTACAGTGTATATTTATTGTTTCAAATGGAGAAAATTTTGGAATTGTATCACCATAATGGTTCACATTTGCTTTCAGAGTTTTATTTCCTACGAAACCCAAATGTTTTCCTATTGAACACCGTTTTCCAAACTGTAATTTAAGCGTACATTTTACTTTCACTCTGTTTGTTATTTAATCCAGCTCAAAAGATATATCATTCCCATCCATTGAATCTACACTAAATGAAAAAATTGCTTTTGTAGTTTTTTCAATATCTTTTAAGCTATATTGGCCAACTGGAATATCAATTGCTGATTCCATATCAATCTGGCCCACAAAATATAGCTTATTTTTCCCAGAGATAATGTTATGCTTTCGATAAGTAGTATAGAACTGAACTAAAGCCAATGAGTGCCCCTCTATATCTAAAGGGTAATGTAGTCTTTTCTTCAACACTGATTTGTTATCTGTTAGTTTAAATACTTTACTCATTTTTTATATAATTTAAAAAATATATTAATAAATGAGCAAGAACAACATGAAACATGTAGACAGGGATATTAAAATAAGAATACCAGATAAGACTATTGATAAACGTCATGGAGAATTATTACCTAATAATATTAGATGTTTGATAGTGGGTCCTAGTAACTGTGGAAAAACTACACTTATGATAGATAATTTTATATATGCTCAGGGATGGTTGGACTTTGGTACTCTCTATTTGTGTTCAAAAAGTCTGGACCAACCAAAATATACCAATTTAAAGAAAGATATAGATGTAGCATCAAAATTATTTAATTAACCGATAGCATACTTCTTTTCATAAAATGAAGAAATGATTGTTGTAAATGAATGTCATAAAGAGTCTGTAGTTGTTTTCGATGATATCATACTTGAAAATCAAAATATGGTAAGGGATTACTTTACTCGCGGTAGACACAAAGAAATTGTTTGTTTCTATTTAGCTCAGACACACTCAAAAGCACCTAAGCAGCTTATAAGAGACAATGCCAATTTTCTTTGCATATTCAGACAAGACGATACAAATCTTAAACATATACATAGTGATTTTGTTGGTGGTGATATGTCGTTTGAGAAATTTAGGGAGACTTGTTCAAAATGTTGGAATAGTGAATATGGCTTTGTTACAATAGATATGACACGTAAGTTAAATAATAGTAAGTGCCGTAATAAAATTAAAGACTTTTTAAATTCTTAGACTATAAGTAAGTTTTGTTTTAATGGAAGTGTTTCCATTAAAAACTAACATAATCTTTTTTATTGTATTCAAATATCATAACTATTTCAATAAACACAATTGTACCTTCGAGTACATTGAGGGCTTTGGGTATTTTAAAATATATCATATCATCAGGGTATACTTCAAAAGTTTTATACATGTCAATTTTTTCCTTTCATGGTATAAGTTGATGACACTTTTATATTTTTCTGGTTATATTATTATTTCAACTATAAAAAAATATTCTATTTGATTACCAAAGTAAAATATTTTTTCTTTTGAACTGTATTTCCCAACTAAACTAATAATGTTAATTCTGGTTTTCTGATAGTACTCTAAATTGATTGCATCCATCGGTGCAATGGGATCTCCCACATGTCTTGGTCTTTTTTGTTCAAAACCTATATTTTTATCTACTTCCAAGTAAGTAAGATAGGCTTTATCCATGATCTTTTATTCTTGTCAGTGTGGCTATAAAGTCGTTTAACTGTGTGTAGGAAATAAAATCCTTAGGATTGATCTTCTCAATAGTTGTATCATTGTCCATGTGTTCTTTAATTTGATCTTCAATCCAAGAGATCATTAATGCATTTCCACATACATCCATTGTTTATTAAAAGTGAAGTAATTTTTGGAAATTTAAAATTATGTGAAATGTGATTTTTCACAATTACACACAAATGACCACAAGTTACTTGATTGAAATTTTGTTTTATCATTGTTATAAAAAATATTACTTCCGAGATATGCTATTAATTGTCGGTGTGGATTTCCACCAAATGAATCAAAATAATATTTGTTGTTTGCTTTTTTCCAATAGCATACCCAGTGTGTACCAGAGTTTGTTGAAACATCTATATTAACAATCCCACATGCATTGTCGAGTGGCGTGATAAGTAGCTCACCGATAATAAATACACCTCGAAAATTTCTAATGTTTAATTTTTTAACCATTTTATCAATATCAAAGTTACTGAGTAGAGTTACTTTTTTTAACATTCCCACCCCATTTAACCTTCTTCAATCCCTTGCTGTATTCCTCCATAGCTAAATTATGTCTGCGTTATTCTTCCAATTCTTGGTTTTTCTTCTTAGCATTAATTACTGATGTAGCAATAGATGATGCACAACCAGCTAATGCTCCTAGAGCTCCTAGAGCAATGCTGCGAAAATTAAGGGTAAAAATCCAGCCTTGTGAACTGTCAGACTATTTCTAGTTTTCATTTCTTTGGACATTTTCTTCAGTTGTGGAACTGAAATTGTGATAGTCATCCCTTTGTCCTCCTTTAATTTCTTGTTTTTATGATCCAGTTGGTCTTTCGTTAGGAAAGAATCAATAGTCAAACCCTTCAACTCCTCATTAGGAACTTCAAATACTATGTTTTTTACTTTCATTTATTATAACAAATAATTTTTTCATTTCATTTTAATTCATAAGCCAAGTTTACATTTAATATGCATCGCAGATCCAGTAACACCAGCCCACAATCCCTCATTGAGATCAGCATCTGAACATAACAATCTTTTGAATGCTTTCTTTTCTAGTTCCTTGTCAGCTACATGTCTTTCAGCTAGATCTTTATGATGATGATAAGTTATATCATGTTCCATTGCAGCCGCATCTAGTGGATTAATGGGTTTATCACCACACTCAATTCTCTCTTTTAGCCTGGTACCCGGACCTAAGTACTCTAATCGAGTGCATGCAACTCAAAAGGTAGTGAATTTATTATGTCGTTGAGTAACCCTTTTCCGTGATTCTCCGACTCACAAATAGTATTTGGTATTGTGTTCAACATTCGTATCAGATATGGTATACCTTTTGGATTATTCACAACAAATTCACTAAACTTGCTGTTGAGCATATTCATTATTCCAACTTTTTCATTGTAATAGTTATCATTTCCAGCATTCTCTTCGCCATAAATAACGAGAAGTCGGTCAATAAGCATCCTAACATCATCCATCAATATGTATTCTTCGGGGTAGTCTGTATATTTTTTTATACCTGTCCCCTTTTTAGGTGAGGGACGTTTCTTTTTGATCGAATCGTAAATAGGTTTAACAATAATTTTCCATTTAATCCCTTTACTCGATTTGGGCGTTCCCAAGTTTGGATCATTGTTTTGAAAAACTGTGTTTGTAACTGCTAGGATACATCTATAGTGTTCATAGTCGGTTGCAGTGTAGTCACTTTCTGTTACTTTCTTACTAGTTAGTAATTTCATCAAACCATCAGTTCCAGTGTATGTTTGGCCTTTTACAGTACATTTGTCATTGTTGAATGTTACTTCGCTATTACTAATACCTTTATCAACCTTTAGTCCAAAAACATCATCTTTGCAGTCAATTAATAAATCGACCACTTTCTTATCAATAAATGTTGTTTTGTAGTTAGTTAACTGTGAGATATCAGTTTTCAAATGCCCCAACACTTCGTCATAGCGTTCTATGTCATCGCCATAGCATTCATCGTCATCGTCAATGCATTAACACCATCATCATAGTGTTTATCGTCATCGTCAATGCGTTCATTAGTGTATTGTTTTACCAATAAGTTTTCTTTCAAATGATGTTTCTGTTGGTGTCTGTGGGTAGTCTAACTTCTTAACAGCAAATGGAACAAGTTCTTTTATTAAGTTCTTATTGTCATTTATTGTGTGTCCAATTTTTTGTCCCAAATCTTCAATCGCATCTATCAATTGTTGATTGTGTTTATTATTTTTATCATATTCATCTTGGCAAAATTTTCTAAAAGTTTTAAACTTTTCAATTAACTGTCTTCGCTCTATATTCTTCTCTATATTGTTTACAATTTTTTGTTGCTCATTTATTATATAAATAAATATAATGAACAATGATAACTTAAATGTATACTGTCTCAAATGTATGAAAAATACACTAAGTTCATACGAACTTACAATTAATAACAAAGTAAATATTAAATGTGTTTGTAGATGTTGTGTTACCAATAACCCGATATTCACTGGTGGGGGTATAAAAACGATATTGTAAATGAAATTCATAAACCAATGCGAAAAAACTTCCCCAGAAGAACTGTTCTATCTTTTGGCATCGATGATCTTTGGCAAGCTGATTTAGGTGAGATGAATTCTGGATCTTTAAAAGGTACACTCAGAATTAACAAAGGGTTTAAATATATGTTAACTGTGATAGATGTTTTTTCCAAATATGCATGGGCAATACCAATCAACGATAAAACTGTTGAAAATGTTATGTTGGCATTTAAATCTATTTTAATGATCGAAAACCCATGCATTTACAAACAGACAAAGGGAAAGATTTTACAATAAATCATTTAAGGCATTAATGGCCAATTACAACATAACACACTATTCAACATACAGTGAAAAGAAAGCTAGCATTGTAGAAAGATTTAATAGAACATTGAAGGAGAAAATGTGGAAGATATTTACTGTGCAGGGAAACTATAAATGGGTGGCTATATCACCTAAATTAATAAGTGAATACAATAGCACTGTTCACAGTACAATCGGAATGAGACCCACCAATGTAAATGCAAAGAATGGAAGTTCTATTCTATTCAACATGTATGGGGGAGAAAGAAAAATGGTTAAACCAAAGTTTGCAATAGGAGAGAAAGTGTGTATAAGTAAAAGTAAAAATTTGTTTAAAAAAGGATATACACCAAATTGGTCTACTGAAGTATTTGAGGTGTGTGAAGTATTTCACACAAACCCCACGACATATAGAATAGAAGATTTAAAAAATGAACTTATTAAAGGTATTTTTTATGAGCCAGAGCTGCTTAAGACCAAATATGATAGACTACTTAGTGGAAAAAGTTTTGCGAAGAAAAGGAAATAAGCTGCTAATTAAATGGTCAGGTTTTGATAGTAGTCATAATTCTTGGGTTGATAAGAAAAATGTAGTTGAATAAGAATTTTTTTTCTATATAATAAATGGATCAACAAAAAATTGAAAGTTATGAGCGTCAGTCGTTTCCGCCAAACAACCAAACAAAAAATAATTTGAATGAATACAACAAGCACATTGAGTTTGATATTCCTGTTGGCGATGCATTTTCACATCCGAATGAAGCTTATGCATACCAACAGTATAAGCTAACTAAAAGAGATACAAATGCAGATTATGAAAAAACTCCAACTATTGATATTTATGAGAATTTCTTCCCATTCCAGTTCTCAAGAATAGAGATCTCTAAACATGTTGTTAATCGAAAGTATTGACAACCCTGGCATCACTTCAACAATGATGCATACATTGCTAGGTTCAGAATCAGAATCAGCATACTTCCAAATGCTGGGGATAGAACTAGGTAAATATGTTAGGAAAGATAAGCGTAGCAAAATTACCTATCCATTAAGATATTTTTCTGTGTTTATGAGAGGTTGTGATGAAGTATTCTGGAAAGGTGGGTACCAGATAACATTCATTCGAAATTCTAATGATGATGCTTCTTTTTACAGAAGCCCCCCCCCCCCCCAAAAAAAAAAGTAGATGGATCTGATGATGAAGATAATAGACCAGATGCTGCTAAAATTGTTATTGAGAAAATGGAAATTCTGTAGCCAATTGTTGAATATGATCCTATTTATGGAGACGAAATTAAAGCAAAATAATTCAAACACCCCAAAATTCCAATTTGTTTTAATTATTGGCAATGTCTTGAAAAACCAGTACCTACAAATGCAAACTCATTTCAGTTTGATATAAAAGATCACTTCAATTTAATCCAACTCGATATGCCAGACTTTGTCACTGTTGGTTTTCAGCAAAACAAAAAATAATATCCTGGACAATTCATACATGGTTCAATGTTTGACTCTTGTTTTGCCAATAATATTTATATTAAGAATGGGCGGAATGAAGTGAATTGAAGATTCAAAGAGAATTGGAATTTAAATATTGGTGATAAAATTTTCGATAAGATGTATATTGCTTACTCTGATTTTAGCAATTCAAATACTAAACTTGATATCCCTTATAGTAATAATGAACTGTGCTTCAACTCTGGGTCATTTATTGGGAGAAGACCATTGTATGTTATTGATTGTTCTTACAGAAAAACCACTATTGTAAAAGATCGAACTAATCTGAAACATACAGTTGATTTTAGTAAGCCAATATTGGCTACAACTATTTGTAATGTGGTACTAGTAAGTCAAAGAAACCTAATTTATGATGTTAAATGTGAAAGAAGCACCGAAGTCCAATAGTGCGCAAACATGTATGGTTATTAGTTTTTAATGTATGGTTACCCATTAAAAACATTTACTGTTATATAATATTTCATAGTATCACTATTTTTCAGTTTTGTAATGCCCCCATGGCAGTGTATTAATACCATATTTAAGAAAAATTCTTTTATCATCTTCGGAACTTAATGCTTTTTTTCTCAACTCAATCGTATGGAGTTCATGTTTTTTACTTTTAATAAGATTCATACTTTTGTACAACACTTTTTCTTATCAAACAACCACTTTTTGTAGTCACCAAAACTAATCTCATTTCTGACTACAGTTTTTTTCACACCCTTTGCTCTTTTCTTTACACCATCTTCCACATTTATTGCATACATTTTCAATTCAATCCAATAAATTCTTCTGTTATTTTTCCATTACATTCATCTTTCATTTTGCCAATAATATTTTTGTTAGCTAACGGTATACCATATGGATTATCATTTTTTATAGTCAGAAGTAACAAAATGATCGACAATTTCTTTCATGTCACTGTAGAAGTCTGATGTTTTTATATAATAGATGTATGAATCAGTATCTTGGTAGCACAGTTCAATATTTTTCCCATACTTTGGTTTCACTATATTATAGTGAAAATCGTACATTAAGACTTTCGTTAGATCAAGTATGCTCATTCCAACATAAATGGGTTTGTTAAAGCACAGTTTTGTTTCAATCATATGAACTGCGAGTTAGTAAATATAGTTCTATCTTTAAAGTTTGGTTTAGCCACTAGTTTATCCATTTGCTTAGAACTTGTGCACAACCATATATCCCCTCTATTTCCAATATTTTCTATTGTTTTTCGAAAAACAGAATTGTTCATTAATTTGTAGAAATCTTTTTCAAAGTCATTTGTATACTTTGTTCGCATATGTGTGTTTAGATCAATATAGGACTTGAGCCAATCTGATTGATCAAACTCCAGAACTCTATAGATCTTTTCAACTTCATTTCGAGAGATAGATATTGCTTAAGATTTACATAATGATATGCATATTTTTCTTTTTAATACAGAGTAGTCAAGAGTTTGGGATTTTTTAAACCTTCTGGTATTTTATTCTCTGGTGCCAATGGCAGATCTTTGTGGAGATCATGTAGTTTATGTTGGTATTCCAAATCAATTTCCAATATATAACCTTTGCTAGAATCATCTTCTATTTTTGTTACATCTATATTTTTGATTCTCCACTTAAACCCACCATAGGGTAAATACTGGCTCATAGCCCATCCATATAAGTTAAAGGCATCCAGATATGTAAGATAAAATATTTCCTTTGTACTATCATAAGCATTCATATATTTATTATTTGCTTTAGCATATCACTTACAACATTCAGAAATTCCACCACGAACACCTTTTTATATCATCAAAATCATGTCGTAATCTGTTAATAATTCTAGTTATATTTTAGTATGTTTGAGCATACCATCCCCCGCTAACCCTGGGGCTGTGAAATACCATGCTGGATCAAGCTTATATGTTTTGAGACACACATCTCTAAAAAATTTCCATTATATCAGACAATATCAATACATCAGATTTGTTATACAGTTCTGTGTACTCTCTTAGAGATTTTATGTTGAATTTTTCCCACACCTCTCTCGCAAATTCGTAATCTTCGTCTGTAATGCCACATTTATTGAGTTTGTTGTAAAATGCATCTTTGGATGGAAGCGATGTCTCACAAAATTTTTCAGCACTGTCCATGTAGTCATATGTAGTCATTCTTGTAACAAAGTCAAGAAGTTCATTGGAAAAATGCTTACACGTTTCTCGGAATTGGCTTCTGGAAAGGTTACTAGAGAGTTTATCGATACTACTAGCCATAAATTTAAATGAGTCAATAAATCTAAGGTTTACACTTCCACATACGTGCTTCGTAAAAGATATTTATTTTTCTTCGTTGTTGGGAATTAGATCAATCTTATTTTCGTCGATGGCAAGATTTCTTATGAATAAATGTGTGCCATAGCCAGATAGATTGTGTATAAACACTGTGACAAAACATGGATTTCTATACGATAAGTTACAATCTCTGTGTGCAGCTCCCCTAAATTTCCCCGTTAGATGATCATGGTCTCTCACAGAATCACCATTCAAGGGCTTTTCACATATATGACAATGGATAGCCTTATCGTAAACAATTTGTTCTTTCTGAGTTAGTGGAAGCATTGGTTTCTCATTTGTGTATATATCACCAATACACTTTGCTTCTTCCATTAGCATTTTAACGAACACAGTAGATGGGTCAGGCTTTTCATAAGTTACTGGCGGTTTATAGTACCCATGTTCGTATTTTACATTCTAACAGAAGCTAATAGGCTCGTGTTTTTGGGAATGGTTTCGTGTAACATTCGTCGGGGTTTGGTTGGTAAGTTCCGATTTTAGTCAACAAACATTCAAAATCAGTATATATCACAAACGGAACTCTCAAAGAATGATTTTGGTTTTTAAATCTTAATATGTAATTTTTTCCTTTAGATGGTAGTTCAACTCTAACACCGACGTGATCTCGGCAGTCTTGTTCGTGTTCCTTTAGCTTACTTACAGAGTATAAATGTTGCAAACATCTATCGCATATATATATATATATATATATATATATATATATATATATATATATATATATATATATATATATATATATATATATATTGGGACCATTATTTGATACTTGTGATGCGTTAAGTCTCGAAAAACTATTTATCCAGCAGTAGTGGTCGTTCTTTTCGTCTTTGATATAGAGTAGGTTACTGTGCTTATCCGTCTTATTTTTTGTTGTTTTTGATGGGGAAATTATTTATTTCTTATCATCTTATTATTCGTATGCTTTTACATTAATAGAAATTCCACTTCTTTTCTCAAAGGTTGGTATGCTATCCAATTTCATTGGAAATTCCAAACCCTTAAGTACATCATCAAACTCATGTTCGTAAGCTAATTATTTATTCACTCTTTGGGGGTTTCTTTCTACTTGATGCAATGCACATAGAACAGACCACAAAAAAACATTTGTGATCATTATCCTTAACATTAATTACCGCCTGCTTAGTTTTGATTTATTCTGGGAGGTCGACATAAGAACTGCCCTTGAATGGTACATATTTATTTATTAGCACTTCTAGTTTAAATATTCTGTTGAGTACCCACTGAGCTCCCTTTGCTTCGAAAGCTTCCATCTCAGCTATGATTTTCGATATGCTGTTGGTATAATATTCTTCCAGATCAGCTGATTTCAGTATAATTTCGTTCTTTACTTTTAAAGGTGCTTTCTACATATTCAATATTCTCACCAATTCCTCTTTTGTACTCAGTGAAGAGTTTCATGTTCACTTTGAGTGATTTTAAATTTTTATTAATTATTCCCGTGACAGTTTCTTTTGCATCGTTTAGAAATAATTTGGGTCTTCGTATGCATTCACATTCTTTACAGCATAAGTCTTGATCCTACTTTGAAATGCTGTTTCAATTTCTTCTACACTGAATCTGAGTGTGTATTTAAGAATTTTACTTCTCAAGTGACTTCTTATGAGAGACGATTTGTAATAGTGATTACTAGTTTCACATTTCACTTGTTTCTCTCGTGGGAACTTCTGTTTTGATATTAAATGTTGTGATAAAAAATTTCCCATGCATTGTTGGTTCATGTGATTTATTATGTATTGGTGCAAGACCTTTGTGCAATCTACTTTTAAGATGACTTCTTCTGAGAGATGATATGTAAAAGTGATTACAAGTTTCACACTTGACATACCTCTTTTGAGATTTCTTCTTCTTTTTTTTCACAAAAATATCTTTCTTAAATTTATATTCCTTGCAAACATTACCAGTTGTGTTAGCCTTTTCATTGCCATGATCGTCATCATATTAGACATCAGTTGATTTTTATTCGTGCTCATTTATTATATACAATATTTTATTTTTTACGTATTCAAATTTTTAAGCCACTTTTTTTTGCGGTTGTGTTCTTTACGCGTATTTTTGCAGATGCACTCAAACGCAAAGTTTAACGCAACTTTTTTCTAAAGACTGCGATCTGACCAAACGCAACTTTTTGAGCCACTTTTTATGCGAAACGATAAAAAAAAGTACTGCTCATAACCAGAGGTATGCAAAATTCGCGTTATTTTCTGACTGTACGTTGTATTGCACCGTCTTGTGTACGAGTCAGGGTCATTTGTTTATTGGCTTCAGAAGAATTCAGGTGCCATTTTACTTTTCATCTTGTTTGGACGCGATTGGCGCATGATATCGCTAATTGTTTCTTATTGGTCCAAATACGTCCAGGAAGTGCCAGGAAAGCTGTAACCCAGTAATAAAACAATAGAAATGTATACATTTTTGAAGTATATGCTGTCTCTGTAGTAACCTAAATTGATTACTGAGAAAGGTATGCACGGTTGAAGAATGGTTTTTTTTTTAAATTATCTTGTTGAAAAAAATATTAGAAAGTAAACAAGATTGAAAATAAATCGTGGTACAGTGTATTGTGTATTGAAAGTGTTAAAATATGTGAGAAGCGAGTAATAATTCTCCATTAATAACAGTGCATGCAGTTTTATTGCTGCACGCACGCTATACAGAATGCGTAAACGCTAGGTGTTGTGATGCACTCTCAAGAAATATCGTGCGCTGTTTCAATGATAATAATATGCCCGAGAGTGTAAATATAAATTTAACTTACTTGTTAATTTTAATTACATTACTACACGTCGAAATAAAAGTATTTTATCTCACGGTTACACTGTTCAATATATTAACAAGATAACAGCTAAATGATTAGTGAAAGGGTATGATATGTACCCAAACTATTCAATCATTCTCAACTTCACTCAGCAAAACACTTAATTAGAAATTGTTTTTTTAATATCACGTAGTTTCAGATGTATTTCAAATAAATGCATTTAAAAACCTCTTGTTTTATGGGTGCATACCTCTCTCAACAATACTTCAGTCTGTTGGTAGTATTGTGTCTCCTGTCTCAGTTTGCACAAGGAAACGCCTCACAGATTCAATATCAGTTGGCCGGGGAAAATTGGTGCATTGTTCAATATTTTAGTTCGTTTAATCATTCAGTTGTTCTACAGTCTTGTTCAGTTTATAATTACGGACTTGCTCACGCATTATCTACGCATGTATTCGCAACAGCCCAGCTTGGCTTATTTTCGGTGACTGTGTTCTCATTTTAAATTCGGGGTTTCTCGTTCAAAATTAAAAAAAAAAAAAAAAAAAAAAAATTCTGAAATTGCGTTAATCCTTAATGATTTGCTCATGAAATTAATGTGCTGTGTTACCTAATTCCAGAATTCTTCCAGGCGGTCAGAATGCTTTTCAAATAAACTCTAAAATTTGTTGAACTTACTTCATGGCCTAAGTTGATTACAAGGAAATTTAACCAATGTGAAAAAAAAAAAAACGGAAAAATGTTTCATGTAATAAAAATAAATAAACGCGCAATAATATAAATGCATTATTTACGATAAATTTGCAAACAATTTCTAGTCAAATTTAAATCAGCCAAAATAGATTTACAAATGATGCAATCTACAAGCAAAACTCTAGAGAATGTTTTTTTGCATTTTAATTTTTATATACTTATATGGCATAATAATTATTTTAATACGTCTCCAGTTTTTACGTAAATTTTTCATTTTTACTACTGAATATTTCTTTTATCTGAAACATTTTATGAGTAAATTGTTTTTATCCTTGGTAATTTTTGTAGTAATCGATTCCGATAATGGGGAAATTTCAGCAAAGTTCAGAGTTTAATTCAATTATAGGCTGTTCACGATAAAATTATCACTTTTGAAAACCCTGCTTAAGATCTACTTATATTCCCGTTGTGTATTTTTCCGCCTTATGTAAAATTAACATTGTCATGGGCTTCGTCACTTCATTCGTGCGTCGGTCAGGTGAAACTGCGAAATTGTTAAAAAAAAGTAAATACTTGACAAATATGCTCATTTTTACACTTAGATGTATTAAAAATAACAAGAAGCGAAAGAAATAATTTAAGTTATCATAGATGGTTACCTAACATTTTCCAATTGACGTCAAGATATGGAACTACTTTCTCTCCACCGTTACTAACTTTACTGGGCGCATGACACTCAGTGCGTCCGTTAAAATATATGACGTTAATAGCAGTGACATTTTCTTAGGTTTACACTATTGCATCAAAAATGTCATCAGCCTTGACCGTCAGTCGAGAACTACACATTTAACTCAAATTACAATTCCAAACGAACCGAAGCGTTACTCCACACGGAGTATACGCCGTCTACACGAACTGTAAAAGTTACAGGAAATCTGATCAGAGAGGAACGTGTTTGTTTTGAGGTGCTCGCAGAGACTCTTGTTATTTCAAGGGGGACTTTGTGCAAGAGGAGCGCGTCCCCAAGAAACAATTTCAGGGCGCGACTCACCCGCCTTTCTGTTGCTTTGCCCTCGTCGTGTCGTCTTGTTCCCCTCATTTCCCTTTCCGACCATTTACCTTTTTCAACTTTCTCGCACACGCGCGCCTGTTTTCCATTCCTAACACACACACGCGCACACGCACACACAAGACACTGTGAACCGTGCGCCGGAGAAAATGCAAGGTTTTCGCACGAGATACTTCCCTTCCTTTAAACAACAGCACAAACTCTCCAGGATGTTATCATTGTCTTTTGAAGCCTGTGCGTGCGTCAAACTGATTTTTTTTTGCATGGTTCGCGGTTGTTTAAAAAGAAAAAAGCAAGGATTCTTTTGATGGAAGTTTCATCTGCTAATGCTCACTTGATTTTTTTTTAATTTTATGCGAGGAAAAAATTAATTATCGTGTTTAGATTGTAAACACCGTAATTCTCCCTTTGTCTTTTTTAATTAGAGACGAATTTAATTTTCATATCCCTTCTTCGAACAAAATAATAATTTTAATAGAGGGAAGAGATATTAAACATCACAGTTGATATAGGTGTGTTTGTAAATTTCTCTTAGGAATTTGTGTATATGCAGAGTCATTACAATCTTACTTATATATATATATATATATATATATATATATATATATATATATATATATATATATATATATATATATATATATAAGACACACACGCTATCACTTCCAGATGTGGCTCTTAAATATTCAGTTCGATTCATTAAATGCTCAACCTAGCTTTATGAAGTCATTCCTACTATAGGGTATTCACGGTTAAATGAGCACTTTTGAAAGCCCTGCTTAAGATCTATTTAAATGCACTTGTGTAGTCTTCCGCTTTATGTCAAATTAACTTTGTCGTAGGCCTCATCGCTTTGTTCATTCGTCAGTCAAGTGAAACTGTGAAATGATTATAACAGTAAATATTTTTCTAATTTGCTCATTTCTACACTTCGATGCATTAAGAAAAAAACAGAAAGCGAAAGAAATAATTTAAGTCGTCACAAATGGTTACGTAACGATTTTTATTCGACGTTAAGATATGGAACTACTTTCCCTCAGTCGTTACCATCTTTACTAGGCGCGTGTCTCTCAGTGCGACCGTTAAAATATTATGCAAGTAGGAGCAGTGACTTTTTCCTAATGTTAATTTCAAAAGTGCTCACTTTATCGTGAACAGCCTAATTAATGTTACCCTAAGTAGCTCGACTGACAATCAAAACGGGGCATAAATGCAAATGCGTAAATGAGTAACTACAGTATATTTTTGGTACACAAGTAGTACCACGGTAGGCCATGTGAATTTGTATGTTTTAAGTTGGGTCAGCCACTTATTTTTAGAATTACGAAAATATAAACGTGTTGGCTTAGTATGCTAAATTTACGAAACCACGTAACTAATTTCAACATAATTCCGTATGCATGCAATATCTATTATTGCCATCTAATGTGTCTACACAGAGTCTCTTCTGTGCGCCATTTTTTAAGATAGTGCCAATAGAAAGTATAAAATATTTTGTGTGACATATCTAGAAATAATCAACCGATTCCTACTAAATTCTGCAGACAAGTAGTTCTACTGTAGGTCATGTAAAATTATGTGTTTTAAGATGTTAATGAATTATTTTCAAAATAGTGGTCGTTTAACATTTTAGCGTAGTATGTTTTATCTACGAGACTTTACAACCAATTTCAATTTAACTTTGTATACTATCTTCATTTGTAAGTATCAAATGAGCTAATAGATAAACTCTTAGGACCGCAATTTTGGACGATAGTACGACATAAAGATTAAGCTTTTAAGTATTTCCCAAACAATTTCAACTGAACTTTATATGCTGCAAGTATCTATTATCATGGAATGTGCTAATACATAACGTTTATTCCTGCCATTTATGAAAATCGCCACATGGAAAACTGGAGGTTTTATGCGATATATCGAAAACCAAACAACCTATTCCCACCAAATTGTAAATGGAATTAGTGCCACGGTAAGCAATGTAAAATTACATATCTTTGGTATGGCAGGTCGTTATATTTATTATTATCTCATATATATTAAACAATTCAACAAAATAAAACCGAATTTCGTATGCTACCAATATTCATTCGAACCAAGTAAATTTTGCACGCCGGTATTGCTAACGAAGGACATGAAAACATAAATGAGTTAAGTGGGTCAGACACTGGCTTTCAAAATGGCGACCATACACATTAAACAATTCAACCAAATTTATATGCTGCCAGTATATATAAGAAGCATACAGAGATTCGTTTTAGGCAATTTTGTACGATATCACCAAATAGGAAAGTCTGTTTTTATGCCATATCTCGGGAATCAATCAACAGATTTCCCACAAATTCTTCCCACAAGTAGCGCTACGGTAGATATGTCATGCAAACTTACATGAGTATAAACTAGCTCAGAGACTTATTTCAAAATGACGGCTCTGTAAATATTTCAGGTTACTAAAACCTACCTACTGAAACATTAGACTGATTACATCCGAAATTAATACTCCGAATACTACCTCCGTAATGCAGTTACTTGTACGCTAGCTACGATGTGAGGTTTTCTGGTTTCGAGTCCCGGATAAGGCACGTGTTTATTTCCGGGGCGGCTCTTTAACAGGGTATTTGTGATTGCCTCACTACTGCTGCACATGTTTCTGTTTCCTTCTACAGAATGCTCGGAAATGCCCATTTCAAACGTCTAGTATTTGTAGAGAATACTGAGTAGAAGATCTTTTGAATAGGAACCCATGTCCGGAAACATACCGTTTCCATGCTACAACCCTTTCAAATCAAAACGGTGCAGGAACCACGTGCAAAAGTTAACACGTGGTACAAAATCGGCTCGACGCAAAGACTGTACCCTTTGGCGGTGGTAAAGATGTAGTTGATGCTCATGCAGAATCTCCCAGACGATGCTGGGAGCAACACCCAATGCACGCGCAACTGATCGCGTACTCGTTGACGGGCTCTGTTCAACGTGATGGAGTACAGCACAGCCTCTTCCAGCTCGGGAGTGTGGCGTCTATTTGGAGCACCACAGTGTCGGCGGCGAAGGTACCTCATTCTCGGAGCCGTTAAGTAATTGTGGCGAAAAGGGTATGCGATGGCGTCGCACGTTGTGGATAACGCTCTTGATACAGCCGACGAGCTGCTCTTCCATTACCTTCAGCTGTGCCGTACACAAGGATCATGTTTGTGTATTCCGCAAACGTGTACTCAACCATGTTAATCGGAAACGCAAAGGCGCGTGAACGGGGCTCGAGGCAGGACACCGTGGCAGGGTAGACGTCACATGCCATCAGGTGATCGTCTGACGTAATGTACTGCCTACTCAGGTGTATACCAACACAGGAAAATCCGCGAAATTGCTGTTTCCCTCAGCGAAAGTGCTCTTTTGGGTCGTGGTTTTACTGCCCTTTGATGCGCCCTTGAGGAGAAGGGCGTATCACCTTGTATTGGCTTGAGTGCCTGCAAACCAGTTTGCTTTGGCATCGTGATAAATAATTGCGAGATAAGCAAAGACATGTGTTTATAACTCCTCGGAAAATTGTAATTGTATTTTTTTTTTAATGTGAGACATGCAAACAATCACCATGGTTTGCAGTTACAATATTTCAACTTCCGTGTTCGGTTGATTGGCGATTTTGTCAGAAATAGTGAAGCAATTTCCAGCTTTGCTGCAAAAATTTGACAGACTTGAGTGTTTTTGTGCGTGTGTGTATACACACACACTCACGAACTCGTACAAATCTATTGGCGTAGCCAGGTTCGTAATACATTAAGTATGTTTAATTTCATTTTAAAAAAGCTTAGGTTTTATTACGCTTTATACATGACATATTTAGGAAAGAAATAAATAAGTAATAAATGGAGTGATTTTTCAAAGGTTTGTGTTAAAACATCCGAAGAAACCGTGAATGGGCTGTGAAAGTAGATCCTAAGCAAAGCTTTCAAAAGCAATAAATTAACTGAACAGCCTAGATATATGTGTGTGTGCGAAGCAAATAAATTCCGGCCACATTTTTGTTAGACTTATTTTATAATATCAAAAGTAATGTTGGTGGCTTTATCTTGGCAACTCGTATTGAGTTCATATGTATTGTTGCCAACTGTCGCGACTGCTACATTTGGGATTTTAGTGCTGCTCTTACGAAATCCTTAACATTCCTTAAGATTGCAAAAAAACATTTTGGTGAAGTAATTGGTTGTTTCCCAAATATGTCACCTGTTACAAGTCTTTTAGTACTTGTGTTAACATATAGTGCCTTATTTTTGGTTAAAATGAAGTTTCACTTATATTTTATTTTTAAATTATAACATTTTATTTCTAATTAATATGAATTTAAAAAGGAAGAAAATATGTGTGTTGGGAATGCCCAGTAAAAAGAAAATAGTATATATGCAATGGTTTGTTACACTGAGCGCTCACGAATACGGTGCGCTGTCACTTTGGTGTCATCTTCTAGACTTAGTTAAGCTTCGCTTGCAAGAGGCGGAGGAATATCCTGGAATGAGAACTTTAGCAGGGCTTCGGAAGATTGTGAAGTAACCGTGAATGTTATTTATTGGCTTCCAATAACACGAATAATTCATTCAACGCATTTAGCTTTAATTTAATGCGTCCATTCACCGTGTCCGCGGTCGTAGACACGTCACGCGTGAATCGACTTTAGATTCAAGTTTCATTGGAAAGATTTAGGAGGTCTGCGACAGTGTATCAGAAATGCGTAAATGGCGATAAATCACAAGATAAAATCCAGGAATACATACAAGAGCGCCACATGTTTGTGGAGGGGGAAGGTAGGCAGGAGAAGAGTGTTGAATTTCAATTGGCAAATTATGAGTTTTCTATGGATGATCCGCTGACTGACAACGGTCCTGTAGATGTGAAGTTGGTGGAGGACAGCGCGCCATCGCCCGTCGCGTGTTTCCACGTCAAAAGCGAACATTGACACCTGCTAAAAAAAAATGGGTCGTATGCGTGATCGAAGAGCAGGACAAGTAGATTGCCTCACTCCGTAGTGAAAATGTGTTACCAAGTTGTTTACTGTGCTGCACGGGAGTGGCGGGTCACGGAACTGTTCACACGTGAAGGTGGTTTGCAGTAAATACTGCAGTGTCTTCAACGTTTCATTGTTTTTTTTTTTTTTACTCTGTTTCATAAAGAACAGCTATAATTGTGGAAACAACATAAGACAAAAGAATAATTTGTAACACCCTGTGAGCTTATTTTATTATATTCACAAGGCGCAAGATCGTCATCACTGAGAAACAGGTTTCGTTGAATTAAACAAAGTTTGTTTGGAGCAATTAATCTAATTGTTTGTAATGGTTAATGTATAATATTTTGTTGTTGAAACCAAATTATTTTGTTGTTCATATTTGGTTGCCCAAACTGTAATATTTGGTTGGTGCAATTTAAGATTTTGTTGGTGCAACTTAAGATTTGGTTGGCTTTACGCACGTTAAACAGTTTCGGATATTTTAATTTTTTTTAATGTGACTGCCCGACCGTGATTCGAACCACGATAATATGATCCCGAGTGCTACGCCCCAGAAATCCCAGGTAAAGTGGCTGGTGATAACACCGTAATGTTTTTAAATGTATAAATTACAAATACTGTACAACGCACGTAAATAAATATTTCGAGTTTTAAATCTAAGTATACGTCTTAGTTTCCTGTTAAAATTTCCAATTACGATTGTTATACCATTAGAGTATCAAACTTCAAAAAATGCACTAACAAACTATTTTACTATCTTAATTGCCACGAAAACTACAAACAAACTCTCGAGCTGCATTTTCCAACGAAGGCAATCAAATGAGTGACCTAGCATACATTAACAATTGATTCAACTATATATTTCGTTTACAGTCTGTCCTTTCTGGCCCAACACAGATGTTGTGTATATTGAAGGGGGTATTTTGTTAGACAAGCAAAATCAATTTTGTGGCTTTTCGTGTTTTGTTTACTCAATAAAATATGTTATTAGAGCTAATCAATATATTTAGCCCTATACACTCAATAATTTTGTTTACTGGAATAGAAGGGGGCCTACTTTATATCACAGTGTACAATAGAATAAAATAAAAGACTATAATGCTCTACGGCGTTTGAATGATTTTGAGGAATACGAAGTGACATAAGGGGCAGCTAGGTCATTACAGTGTGCATGAAGAAGGGCAGGATCTTCAAGTTTGTTTCTCACGTCGTAGTTCGGAGCAATGTTTTTTGGTGAGAAGTATAGGAGAGAAGAATTTCTCTTTGGTTTCGAATCAAGGATAAGAATTGAGTAATGTATGTGAACTACCTTGTGCATCTCTCTGCCACAAGCAACAAGTGTAGGAAGAGCCATTTTTCAGTGTTCGATTACGCAAGCGTTTCCAGATTTCCAGGTACGGTATCGAGCAGAAATTTCTCCTTTCAACTTAATTTGTTGAAAATATATTACCTTTTACTAGCAATGAAAAAAATGGCTGATAACGCATTGGAACTACTCGTTCAGTATTTTTAAAGTTTCGCCCACTATAACATTTTGGAAATCGAATTAAGAAAGCCGGGAAATAACAAAAGCTTGAGCAACAAATAATACTGTGAGAACTAGTTTGATATCGTCTAGCAGTAATTCGAATACGAATGCATAATTGCTCTCATAATCGTATAGAAATAGCTGATAAATCTGACAGTCCAATTGTTGTGCTTGTTGTAACATCGCTACGCGTTTTGGCAACACTACAGTTAGTAGAGCAAACAATAAGCTGTTATTTGTGATATATTGCATTCTTTGCGGCAGTGGAGATATTAATGTTAACGTACTTTTCATTACCTGAGCACAATGTGACACATAGTAATCAAATTATAATATGTAGCTTATATTGAGGTACTACAATGTTATCAGAGAGACGTAGCTATACAATATTCACTGTGCGCAAAGATAAGGTAAGGGAGCAATGAAAATTATGGTAACTTTTATATAAGATATATTTCTTTCTTAAAATTTTTCGCATGTTCTTAGAAACTTTTGTGTGTAAAAATGAGTCGAAGGAGGTTGTCTGTTTTCCTACTTTCCCTTTTGTTGAATGTGTGATGTTCGACACTGGTAAGTCTTCTAGTAAAGACATTTGTTAATAGTAAAATTTTCAACAATTATACAGTTAACATATAAACCAAAATTTTAAATAAAACAAGCTTAGCGTTTAAATAAACCACAACCAACAAAGTCTTTTGATGCAGACATTAAATATATAAATTAATTTATGCATAATTTGGGGTCTACTTTCATTAAAAAGCTGCTCATGTATACAGAAAATAGCATTTCTATGTTAAAATATGTTTTTACTTATATATGTATTATGTTTATTTAGTTGTGAGAGAGAATGGACTAGCAAGTCTTATTTCTCTTAATACAATGCAATTTTGATTACTAGAACTTAACGTATTCTGAGAGAATATCCCCTATTGAAAGCCAATTTCAAATATTTGAAGGCGTATTGTATAAGTCGTTATTTAACAATGCAGACTTCTAACTCACTACATCAACAGTTTAGTGAAAAATTCTGAAAGAATTAACGCGAGGTTTTGGATTGCGTATCACGAGGCAACCTTGAGCGAATTTCCTGTATTAAGAGTGGGCTGGACCCCCGCGTCCAAGGTCAAGAAGCGAGGGAGCGATACGGGCGACACAAACACGTACTTAATAGCGCCTCATCGCTCCTACGCACAATGCGTGCAGTGTTTCCGTCGTGATGCTGTGCTGTGCAAATCAGATCTGTGTAACAGTGGGCTTTTATTACACGCGATGAAAGTCCGCAAATTAAACTGCGGCCGCATCTTTGTACTTTTCTCTTGCCACTTAAGGAAAATGCATAAACAAACTCTAAAAATGCTATATTTGACCATTTTCACGAATTATTTTCTCCAAGAATACATTTAATATGACAAAAGTGAAAAAATAAGGGCATAGGTAATTTTTTTTTCCTGACAAAAATGTCGTATTTGCAGAACATTTATTTACCGAGGTACGCGTATTCCCAGAAACAACTATTTCACAAACAACGCGGGGTCAATCCAACTTAACGCCGTGAGCGAAGTGCTTTGTAGAATAGTTAAAACAACGCTGATAAGAGTTAGAAATCGAATGTTGTATTACGTACATCATAATTTTTCGTCATTCCCCTTCAGTTGTATGCACATACTGCTAACTGTCTTATGCCCGGTTGCACCATCATCTTCCCCGATCCGAGATCGAATGATCCTAGTTCGGAACAAGGCTCCAGTTTGACCATTGTTCCAATGTGAAAGTGTTGTACCAACGAAATTTCACGATTGTGGATCTTCGATTCGTCGATCTATGCTCCAAAGCGAGAGATCGAGATTAAGTATAAGACAAATTTTTCTATTGGTTCGTAATATATGGCGTCATGGAAGTATCCGTATTTTTCACTGTAGATGGAACTAGATGTGAGATGTTTTATCTGTTTTATGTGAATTATAGTTGTACGAATTTTACCGAATAATATTAATGTGCATATAGCGTTGTTTTAATTTCCCAAGAAAACAATCGAACGTAGTTCTATCTGTTCGCGTATTTTCAAACTAAATTTGTCGACGATGGCTGCTGATCTCGGATCGAGGTTTCGAACCGCCAATTTCGGCGGTTCGAAATGAACTACATCTCGATCTCCAGTCCAGATCTGAACTCTAATGGCGCAACAGTTTTCTGTGTCGAACTTAGATCCGATCTCGGATCGAGTTTCGAACCACGATGATACAACCGGGCATTAGTGCCTCGACGAGACGGGGAGCAGTTGAAAGCATACCTACTCAGAGACAAGGGTGTTTTTGAGTTACTCGAGTGAATCTGTCTGAAGGATGAAGACGTAAGGGGGGGGGGGGATGGGGACATAATGTAGCGAGGCTTGTGAGGAAGCCGAGATGAGTGTCTGTCCCAGGACAGTTGCCGAGCGCTTGGGAAGATGGCCAGATGCTTGGCGCAGTAAGTGCAACTACGGCAGGCAGGGCTGCATCCAGAGAGTGACAGGGGCGCCAATTTCCTGAGCGTCCTGGGACCACTACTCCACGATGATAACTCTTTAAATAACTAGTTACAATTCCAATCTCGTGGAACGTAGAAATAACTCGGCTAAAATATCGCTGACTGTACACCACCCCAAAATTCAATAGAGACGTGGAAAGAGTGCGGCTCAAATATTTGTTGTATTTCAACGTCACCCAGTCTGAAGACCTTACATTAAACTATACTAAAGGCTGCTCACGATAAAGTGAGCACTTTTGAAATCAACCTTAAAAATGTCACTGCTTCTGCCCGCAAATATTTTAATGGGCGCACCGAGTGACATTTGCCCAGTAAAGTTGGTAACGTTGGATGGAAAGTAGTTCCACTTTATTAACGTCGGACAAAAAGTGTTAGATAACCATTTGTGACAATTCAAATTATTTCTTTCACTTTCTAGTTATTCTTAATGCGCCCAAGTGTAAAAATTAGCAGATTTGTAAAATATTTGATTTTCTGTAATTTCGCTGTTTTACTTGACCATCGTATGAATAAAGTGATGTGGCCTATGGCAGTGTTAATTTTACATAAGAGAGAAAAATACACAACGTGCATACAAGTAGATAAAACTCAGGGCTTTCAAAAGTGCTCATTTTTACCGTGAACAGGTTTTTAAGCACGTGGGATTGCAATAAATGTGGGTTTACAACTAAAAGCGCTAGTTACGAGCTGATCGCGCGTATGGAACTACGTCTTCTGTATTTACGATTCGCACTTCAAATGTTAGTTTTTCATGCCATCCAATCAATACTAGCGAAAAAGGTGCCATATTTAAATTTTGTTGACAACTGACAAACTTTCTTCCTATAAAATAACCAAAATTTGGTCACTTCATTATTTAAGGCTAAACATTTTTGGCAGAGATAAATATGATTGCGAATTTAATTCGCTAATATAATAAAAACTAGGCTCAAAAACTTTCAGTTTTTATATATATAATACCTGCTTATTACTGAAAGTACCATTTCCCCTCCAACTAGTACTACCGCCAATAAGCACTTTTTAGAAGAACTTTTGAAGATTGAATCACTTCTCATTACTACAAATATAATGCACTAGCTTTATGCCCGTGGCTTCATCCGCATGTACCACACCGATCAGCTACTAATTTCTCCATACGGTAGAAGATATTTAGTAGACCACAACAGTAGTTACAGTATACCCTCTGGTGCTAGGTTTATCAAGTTGCTAAAAGAGCTTACTTTGGAGCAGGGCACTTAGAGTTTCCCCATGTGGAAAGTAACTCTCCCTCAAGTTTATACCTACCTTTAGCGAACTTATTTGGACCTCACTTATAGTCACAGCAAAACAGACTCTGTGGTTAATTTCAGTCTTAAATTCGGAAGTGCGTTCGAATGGAATCAGTGCTATGCGCGTTATGAACGCTTATTCTTCCCCCTCCCCCTTCTCTCCACAACCTGGGCACAAGCAGTGAAGACTATGGTATTAGTTGCATATTTTTGCCAATCCTTTACTTGGAGTCTGGTGCTATTGCGGCGTTTTGGCAGGTTAAGATTTCGCAGTATAATTAACGGAGCCCCAGCCTTCAGGGAAAGCAAGTGTGTGGTGATACCCCGCGAGGATAGATGTTGTTAATGAACTCCACAGTGCAATGAGCTGCATCATCCATTTTCACATCTGGGTCCACAGATTTGTATCCAATTTCTACCCCTTCGAACTCCTTAAGCAAATTGTGCGAAATTATTAACGTTGGTCGATTCTCGTATATCATCTTCTATGGATATATATATATATATATATATATATATATATATATATATATATATATATATATATATATATATATATATTTGCTGAGTTATTTTAAAACTATAGACTAAGGATAGGATAAACTGAATTTTGTCTTGTGAGCATTTCTAGTTGTAATGCCACTATAGTAAATTCAAGTCACGTTAGATAATACTTTAGTGACTAAAAACTCAGATTTTTAGAAAACCAAAATATAAACAAAAAGTCCCACCATTGTTATGACAAAGGATTTTATAGTTTTATAGTTTATTCACAAGTTTATAGCTTTGACAGTTATGTTTGCAAGAAACCGATAATATGTTACAACACAGAGATTTAAGACAGTGCAGCTGGAATGGGCACTATTTTCCAATTCCCTCTTAACAGAGATAGCGACGTGTGAAATAAAATATTCGATGTATGAAACGTGATTTAATCACGTGTATAAAACGTGACATGGAAAATAACAGCACGATGTATTTCACTGAACGTGCAGTTTATGAAAACACAGCAGTGAAAGTTGTTGTTGATTTTGCCCAGTCTGACAAATTTTATCTGCAAATTTACGCTCAAAGAAATTATTTGTAAATTTACAATATCAGTGTATATGTATAGTGGTAAGCGCGAATGGTAAGATATTTTACCATACATCCATAGCAACGTTCCTACAGTTGCTCAGGAAAGAGTTAAATGCGTGGGGAAGTTCCCCAACACTTTGTATATTAGCGATGTTTTCAGCCTAATACGTAGTACTATTTCCATACACTGTATAGGTTAAAAAAGTCCATTACAGAACAGGAAGTTTCCAATTTTTTTTACAGTGCACGATAATTGGAACTTTTAGGTTCACAGTAAGAGACGGGTTTCCTCCGTATTCATAAGTTTATAGTATAATAATTTTTTTATAAAACTATTTGTTTTGAAATGTACAGAGATAGAAACGATGTAATGTAGGTAACATATATTCGAAAACACATTTAAACACTTTCCCCCTTCTTAAGGGGTTATAACTTCCAAAAATAAGCAAATGCTTTTAGGTAATAATGCAGCCAACCTTTGGAAGTAAACAAGATAACGATATTCTACTGGCATAATTAGTAATTAAAAGATACCTCAAAAACACTTTCTAACCTTCCTTTAACATTATTGTACGTGAGATTTCGAAAAATTCTGAAATTCATTTAGAGGTATTTATGCTACCAACCACTGGGAGAAAAAACAAAACGATATTTGATCGGGCTAATAAGCCTTTGAAGAGTTCTTGAAAATACATTTTACTCATTTTCCCTATCATAAGGGTTGGATTTTTAAAAATCTTATAATAGTATGATTGTGAGGATTCTGGCATAACGCATTTCTTAATGGGAGCTGTGTGGCTTGTACGGCATTGCGGCTGGGTCGGTCTTCGGCTCGACTCGGATGAGCTCGGCAATCTTGGTTCGATTCAGGGAGTGCTTGGAAGACTTCAACTAGGGATTTTCCAACATACTCGAGGATGTTCGACACTTATGACCATTAACTCTTCAAGCATATATGTCTGTTTCTGGTAAACATATTGATTTTATAGGCATAAGGTATGTCAAATCAAAAATATGTATTTATTATCCTATAGCGAAACCATACAACAGTCTCTCATTCAGTTGCTACATTTCTGATCTCCTCTCTTGAAGTCTAATTATTACACAATGTCGGAATATGCACATTATTCATCGTCTCGACTGTTTTGTAAGTATAAATATGGTATTCAGATTTTTAAAAATGTATATAACTGTGACCATACCACGTCCATCATATGAGCAGCGACCATCTACACAAGTATGTTATAATCATGATATGGATCAGCATTTAACAACACTTTTATAGGCATACTTGGTTATGATTTAAATACCAATAATTCTAGGCCCTTGAGACGACGGCAGTTAAGGTGATAGCCAGTCTTACCTTTCATCCTCTTCTTGTTTATCAATACATCATCGTCCAATCATTCCACCAATCTTTCGATCAATTCATCAACCTTCCAAAATTTTAAATAATGTCGCAATCTTTCAGCAATCTTCCAATATTTCCATTAATCTTTCGTAATATTTCCACCAATATTCCAATCTTTCCAACAATCTTCCAATCTTTCGAAAAATCTTCCAATCTTTCCATCAATCTCTAAATATTTCCATCAATCTTCCAATCTTTCGATCACTCTCGCCATCTTTCTATAGGTATGTCGACCAATATCGCAATATTTCCACCAATCTTTGAATATTCGACCAATCTTTCGGTCAGTCTCGCAATGTTTCCATCACTCTTCCAATATTTTCATCAATCTTTCGCAATCTTTCCATCAATTCTTCAAAATCTTTCCATCAATCTTCCGATGTTTCGTTCAATTCTTCAATCTATCATGCAATCTTTCTATCAATATTCCAACCTTATCAGTAATCTTTCCAACATTCTTCCAATCCTTCGAAAAATCTTTCCATCAATCTCCCAATATTTCCACCAATCTCCCAATCTTTACATCAATCCTCCAATCTTTCTATTAGTATGTCGACCAATATCGCAATATTTCCACCAATATTTGAATCTTTCGTTCAGTCTCGCAATGTTTCCATCAATATTCCAATATTTCCTTCACTCTTCCAATCTTTTCGTCAATCTTTCGCAATCTTTTCATCAATCCTTCACAATCTTTCAATCAATCTCCCGATATTTCGTCCAATTATTCAATATATCATGCAATCTTTCTATCAATATTCCAACCTTATCATTAATATTTCAATTTTTTATCCTAACTTTTGATGAATCATCAATTCTTAGTCAATTTATATGGATTTGTTGTCTGTCCCCCATCTGTACATACATATAAAACATTAATTCACCAACTGTCTACACACATTTGTGCTTGTCGACTGCATTAATGTTAGGTACGCAGTCCACTACCTATGCGTGTTTACAATTAAAGTCTTCATAAATATTCAGTAAGGAGTTATCGGCTCCCAAGTCCTCGTTGTTAAGGGTGCCTTCTACCTGAAGCTTGAAATGCACTACAGAACGTTTGAAACCCGTGTTTTTTACGAAACCATTAAAAATGTTGCCATGATACTAATTTACTAAAAGAAAAGACACTTCAAGCACGGTACGTATAAAATTCTCAAAACACTGTGTACATTATAAAATCTATTCCTGAGACCTACAACATAGCTAAAAACAGTTTTTTAACATTGCTGTATCTCACAATATACTGTTTGGAAACATGCGAAACTATTATAGGGACATGCATTGAACCTTGCTGTAGAATTTCCACTGATAAAATGATAGGGTCACCACTTAAAGTCCCATAAGTACGCATAGCACAAGGGAAATACTGCAAGGGACATCAGGCATGCATGTCAGTGTCGTACTTATCGCCCCGGTGCTTCCCTGCCTCAAACGCGCTAAAAACACCCAAGTAGACGGTGCCCTGACGTGATGTCCAAATTTCTCAATTCAGTTCAATTCAATTCATTATGCACGTCTGTTCTTTAGTAGTCGTGTACTCAAAGAACCACTTTAAAGTTGTGAGGGGAAAAAAGGATATGAGGCACAAAATAAAGAAAAAACCAGTATTACAATAAAAATATATTCCTATTTTGCACATCACAATTTCAGAAAAAAAAAAACAGTTCATCATATCATGCGACATTATCCTGAATATTAGTTCACTAATGATTGAGGATATCTTATTAATGTGAGAGAAATCTCCATCTCGTTGCAAAGCAAATAGATGTCTGACTATATCAACAAGTTCATTCGGGTCTTCGCGAAATATGTAGCCAATTTTCTCTTCATCTTCTGCCTTCTTCATGCCACTCATTTCAGCATACCTGTTGGAGGGGTGTGTCAGAACATCGATAAAATAGTCCTCGTCTTAAGCATCAACACTGTATTCGTGTTAATTTCCATCAATGCTGTCGTCCTGATCATCCTCACCTCCTGTTTTGCATTTTATGCTTAGTTCTATTTTTGCAGCAGAAGGTGCATGGTAATCAGTATTTAGAGCTGATGAACATTTATTTTGAAGTTCATCGATTTCATGCTAAAGTCTTGCAAATGTATAGGTATTTCGCACGAACCGACTCTGCTGCACGATGCAGTTCACTCGCCCCATCTTTAGCATTAAATGTTTCATCTTAATCGCCTGTGGAATCATTACTCATCGATGCAGCAAGAGGTTTTAAAGGCAACACTTTCTGGCGCTCAAGATACGTACGAAACATGGAAGATCTTGATGTGGTTCTTCAATGTATCGCCTTGCATAAACTACATATGGTCATTGTCGCAATGTTTCCTAACGCGAAAAGGACTCTTCGTATAGGTGGTTTCATGTCGCCGAGCATTTTGACAGAAGGTAAAAACTCGATCGTATAATCAACACTGACGACAATCAGGTAGCGATGATGCAGGTTGCATCTGTATGTTTGTTGAGGTCAAAGGTAGGCCTTCGTATTCGCAGTTCATCTACGCTGTATGATGAGAGAGCACTTCCAAATCGATGCTCACCTCACTGTATCAGAACGTTAACTGAGCTACTGACGACTGTTGTTTTTATATATTAACACTTTTTCTACCTGAGCATTTAATAAAACATTAAAAATCGTAACTGATATCAAAACAAACCCATTGAACAATTTTGTTCTTGCCTCTGACATGTTTCGAACAACAGAGTCTGCTTTTTGCTTATATTTTCCATGTATTTTGTATTCATTCCTGTACTCTTAAGCATATGTATAAACATCATGCGAAAAGAAGTCACGAATTATTTTTTAAGTCCGAAAGAGAATTGATATATTTTTATAATTTCAGGTGTCTAACTTAGTTCCCTAAATCATACCTCACCTTTGGAGATTGCTTAAATCTACTGCAGGATTTTCCGAAAGATTGGACGAAATCTAAAAATATTGATGGAAATATTGCGAGATTATGTAGAATTTGATCGAAATATTGCGATATTGACCAAAATAGTGAACGAAAGATTGTGAGATACACTGAAAAATAGGACAAAAGATTGCGAGATTGGTCGAAATAATGATGGAAAGTTTGAGAGATTTACCGAAAGATTGGACGAAAGATTGTGAAAGTTTGATTGAAAGATTGCGAAAGATTTATGGAAATATTGGAAGGACGGAAATGTTGGGAGACTGACAGAAATATTTGTCGAAAGATTGAAAGATTGGCGGGAATATTGTGAGATACGCCGAATTAAAGGATGAAAAATTGCGAGATTGTTAGAGAGATTGATTGAAATGTTTCGAGATTTATCAAAATATTGGTCCAAAAATTAGAATATTAATGGAATGATTGCGAAAAATCGATGGAAAGATTGGAAGATTCGCAGAAAGATTGCGAATGATTGATGGTTTGATGAACATGAAGAGCACGGAAGATAAGACTGTCATTACCTGAGTTGTCTTCGTACTTTCCTAGTTTCAACAGGGCATTGCACTATTAGTATTTAAATTATAACCAAGTATGCCTATAAATGTGTTTGTAGATGCTGATCAATACCATGATTATAACATACCTGTGCAGATCGTCGTTTCTTATATAATGGACTTTGATCTGTGACATTTACGTGCATTAAAAAAATCCTAAGTACCATATTTATGCCTGCAAAACAGTCGAGGCAGTGAATAAAGTACACATTCCGACATTGTGTAATAACTAGACGTCAAGAGAGGAGACAGGAAATGTAATAACTGAATGAGAGACTTTTGCATGGTTCTGCTGTACTCTATGCACAATCTTGATACAGATTTTAAAAAATTTAATGAATTTATAATTTTTTTAAATAAAGAAAAAAATTAAACTAGATAAGAATTAAATATTTTCGATTTAATAAAACCTGTACCGATGAAATCAACATGTCTACCGGAAACAGACAATGCTTGAAGAGTTAGTGGTCATAATTTTCGAGCATCGTCAGGTATCTTCGACAATCCCGAGTCGAAGTATTCCGAGCACCCCCTGAGTTGAGCCGAAGACTGCCGAGTTCGCCCGAGTCGAGCCGAAGACCGACCTAACCGTACTGCCGCACAAGCCACACAACTCCCAATTAAAATACTATACACCAGAATCTCCATAATCATACTACTTCTTATGGTTTATTGATATTAATATAGGCAACATGATGAAGCCAAGAGCACAACGATATCTAAATGGGTTAATGGACTACTGAAGAATATTCGAAAACACAATTTTACCCGTTTTCATCCTCTCAAGGGCTGAATTTCAATAATTCGCAAAATTATATATTTAGTCATTTATATAGTTTTTTTTTTTTTTTTTTTTTTTTTTTTTTTTTTTTTTTTCAAGGGCTGTTGAGGAATCTTCGAAAACTAATTGTATCACGTTTCATCTCCTTAGGGGTTGTATTTAAAAAATTCTAAAATTAGTTTATAGGTATTTATATGGGTAACCTTGGAAACTAAGAGTATAACGATATCTCATCTGGTTAATAAGATGTCAAGGACTTCTAGAAAACACATTTTACTCCTTTTCACCCCCTTAGGAATCGAACTTCGAAAATTTCTTTTTTAGTGGGTGCCTGCCCGCAAAAGGGAAGCGATTCATAAATTCTTTTATGCGTACAATGGTTTGGGATGTGCGTTGATGAGCGAGCATGGCAATCCGTCTGGACACTTCATTTTAAATATAGAGGTTACATATTGACATGTAGTCTCCTAGTTATGTTGGCAGCATATTAATAAAAATAGTTTTTAACACTTGAAGTTTTATTGTGTTTGTATTTTTTTTTAATTTATATCAAAGAAAGATGTTATTTCTCAGGGTGTGTACTTGCATGTATGTAACACAGTAACGTTCCTACTAATTCCACCGTTTTACATGCATAGCACATGAATAAATTTATTAGGCCCATAGCAATGTAAATTCTGCACATGGCAGACGGGTGCATAAAAGTAAAAAACAATGTAACTTAAGCAAGGCTTTCCAAGTGCTTAATTAGTAGTGAATAGCCTAACTCTTAAGAGATTCTAAACAATGCACACGATCTGGTTAGTTCTGTTGTGATCCAGTACACTGAACAACACAGTTCCTGTTCTTCTTCTGTACCCACCATAACTTTTCCAGTTAGCGCATAATTTTGTTGTTGTAAATCCACCAAAGTACGAGTTTAGTGGCAAGGGGTGTCGGAAGTACTTGTCGACCCAGAAGGGTAACGTGGAATAAAATACTAACATGAAGTGGTAACAGTTTGCAAGTAAAGGCCGTTCAAGATAAAGTGAGCAATAAGAAAAAAGTCACTGCCTCTGTCTGCATGCATATTGATGGGCGCCCTTGTGAGGAGTTTTCCGTCCCAAATTGAGAGAGGATTGGTGTTGCATTAAGTCTCGTATGTTGCAGTGGGGCGCCTGTAAGTGGGCAACCCGCTAATTATAAGTGTTTGGCAAGGTTGCAGTGTTATCAAGACTCGGCTTCTGTTCGCACGCTAATCTCCTATTGGCGGGGCGAGTTCGCGGGCTTACCGAGTATTTGTGTAATTATAGATGGCATGGCGAGCGAAGTGTGTGTGTTCGGGTGGCAAAGAGCGCGCTGCTGGTGTATAGGGGAAGCAGGGGTCTGGCTCCTGGGAGGGGGTAGGTTTGAGTAGGGATGGGCGGCCGGTATTATATAGGGGCGCGAGCCTTAATCTGGGAATTCGTCACACACCAATGAGCGGGGTTCCTTGGGTCTGAGTATGTATCCGCCCTTGGAATGGAATGCTGATTCTCAGATCCCAAGATAAGCAAATGGAAGTCGGGATGCTGGTGGAGGTGGCTCCGATCGACAGTAGGATGCGGGACTTTGAAAATTAACCATCTCGTCGGGGCTGGACTTAGACGAACGACGGGGAGAATTCGGCCTTAGTGGAAGATAGCAGGGTTCCTAGTATCTGGACTTGGAATTTCGTCTCTGTATTGTTTCTGGGACTATGTTGTTGGAAAGCCACTACGAGTGGGGGGCATAGTTTATGGCAGATGGGACCCGAATGCCACAGTGAATAATTATGGTTATTGGACTTAGTGGACTTAGTCGTTTCCCGTGTCTGGAAGGAAATTTAATGTGTCTGCGGATTTTCCTATGCGGAGTTGGGATCAGGGAACTTGTGTGTGAGAGACGACATTATATAAGCTGGCAGTCTCTACGGCATTGGGCGAGGAAATGCGAGATGGAGCTCTAAAGCTTGGTCACGTGGTGCGGCGTGTTGGTGTTTGTGAACTCGTCGTCGCTGTAGGCCCAGAATGTGTGTGAGGCTTTTGTGTTGAGTTCCCTACTAAGCTATTGACAGTGTTAATGGAGGAGTTTCCTCAAGTGAGAATCGTTGGTAACTCTGGAGACGTTCGAGTCAAGAAGCGATCCAGCAAGTTGAGATTGGGAAGATTGCTACGAGGGAGCGATAGAAGATCGAATCGGTGGAGACCGGGACATATTGGTTATATGGGATGTTGTGAGAAAGGGAACCTTAAGGGTGGGTTTTTGGGTATTGGGTGTGGTGTGTGGTGTTGGCGTGTTTGGGTAAAGGAGAGGGAAGTACAGACCGTTTGCGGGGAAGTATGTGGACAATATCCTCAGCCCTACTCCTTTGCCGGTGGTGTGTTTATGTGAGAGTGATTGTAAGTCAGCACAGGGTAACATCGGCTACCGATGCGGACAATTCCCTCACCCTGAGTTGGCAGAGTGGAGATAAGAGTGTGAAGGCCAAGTACCAACCATAATCGGTGGGAAGAGTATTTCTGGGCACTGGACCTGAATGGTGACCTGCATGAAAGCTCAAATGTGGAGTATGACTGAGAGGGTGGTTATCGGTAATGGAGTTCGTTCAGGTTTAGGAAGTGGGGAATGTTTAGTAAGAGTGAACCCCTACTAAGAGCCAGACCTCGGTGAGTTTCAGTGTATGTTTTAAAAAAGGAAAATTGTTTAAAGAATTGTAAGTTTGGTGAAAAGACTGTAAAAAAAACCTTTGTCCTGTTTGATAATTTTAATGGAGTTTTTATGCAGCATGGAAGTTTCATGAGAAGCCCTGGGCTTAGTGCTGAGCATTAGAGGAGAAATGTTAAATGGCTGTTGTAGCCTTTGTTTTCAAAGTGAAGTTTATGAAACTTTTTAGGGTGACTTTTGGGGGCCACGGCAATTCTTGCGTGGGCAATATAGGAGCCCTATTTTACTTGGATGTTTGATAGTTTTAAGTTCATCTTAAGGTTCAAAAAGGGCAAGATGGAGTTAAGCCCAGATATAGAGTGGATTGTATTGTTGATCTCTAGTTTTGTAAAGAAGGTTACAGTTGTTAAGTGTGAATTTTGGATCTTTAGTAAATTCTGAAGAAAAAAAACCAAAAGGTTTTCTGTGCCTTATGTTTTGCTGTAGTGTAGTTACCTTTTCATGAAGCTATACGATAGTTTGGATTGGACCCAGCACTTTCTGGTAACTTAAACAGTACTTATACCTGGATATTTTTCGAGATTTTGTGATTTTTTTTTGTTGAAACTTAAGGTGATGCCATCCCCAACCTATCGCGTGATAAAATAAGGTTAGGGCGGGAGAGTTGGGGTAGTGGTTGACACACCTCAGCTGAGGCAAAGGCGGGCTCACCCTGAGTGACACGCCCAGTAAAGTTGGTAACGATGGATGGAAAACAGTTCCATATCTTAAAGTCGAATTAAAAGTGTTAGGCAACCATTTTTGATAACTCAAATTATTTATTTCACTTGATATTAGTTTTAATATATCGAAGCGTAAAAATGAGCAGATTTGTAAAATATTTACATTTCTAATAAGTTCACAGTTTCACTTGACCGACGCATGAATAAAGTGATGAGGCCAATGCCAATGTTAATATTACATAAGGTGGCAGAATACATGATGTTCATACAAGTAGATCTTAATCAGGGCATTCAAAACTGCTCATTTTACCATGAACAGCCTATACAAGAGAAAAATCCATCGGTGAGCGGCAACGTCCGCTTCGTTCCCCAAAAGTGGAAAAAAAATTGGGGTACACGGATCACTGTTGTGGCACACCAGCGATTTAATGCTCGGCCATACAGGTGGCCGTGTAATATGTGTGTATTAGGCCGTTCACGGTTAAGTGAGCACTTTTGAAGCCCTAGTGAAATTTTTCTTTCAACCAATTTATATCCTCCCGCCACTTGTTAATGTAAACCCTTCCATGTGAATAATAAACACAGTGTATACTTTCCACCATACCCAAAACCAAAAGTCCGAAGCCACAATGAAATGTATTTATTAGTTATTATCACTGATGAAACAGCTTAAAAAAGTGCTCACTTTACCGTGAACGGCTTATAATAGCAGAATAACGCCAGTCTCATATATGCAATACGGAGAGCACTGATAATCGAGAACACAAGGAGATTGTTGGAAGGGGGATTATTTCTGTCGTAATCACGAGGTAAAGAAGGAGAATATGAAGGAGACATGTGGATTCACCATCCGGTTTCAGTTGGTTGTTGTGTTGCTCGTCAAGTAGAAATCGCGCAAGTTTTTGTTTCAAAATACGTGATTTTGTCAAAGTCTAATATCTCTTTCCAATTTTCTCTGCATACTAAGGGCATAAAGTTACAGTATTTTAATATATTTTCTATAATTTTTTTACAAATAAATTTTGCCTTGTTCTTCTTCTTCTTCTTTCAGTGTATTATCAAAGAGCTTAAATGAGTTGGGGTTTTTAAGACATGGAGTTAGTGATGATTGAGAAGGGATGATGAATATTATTTTTTATTGAAAATTGAATTTTTCAAGGTAAATTATGTTATTGTATATAATATTTCAGAATATTGTATACTTATTTGCCTTTTTTAATGAGATAACTTAAAACGTGTGTAACGGATTTTCACTGAAAACCGCAGCTACAAGTTCCTATAGTGAAAAATTATGTGGACACTTATGTATATGCAAGTGCCTAAAGTGAATGTAAGGGAGGTAACTACTTTGATAGTGTAACTCAATATCAAAGATGTATTAAATAATATATTTGAGAAGGAAATAATCAAAGATCCATGGCCACTGCAAAATCTGTCGTTGTTAACAAATTTCGTCACCGGAATAAGTACATTTGTGGCATTATTTTGCAATAAAACTTCATATTCTAGAGCCACATGTTATTCTTATAATCAGTTATTTATCGGCATGTCAGACATAATCAAAAGTCTCACTTTGTATTACCACCCTTAGTACCACAATTTTCAAGAAATTTGTCTAAAATTTAACAAAGGAGACGTGAGATCTGAAAATAGGAACACTTATTACAACAGTGTTATACATTAGCGCAAAACAAGGCCACATGTAATTCGAGCACACAAAAATGGATGTACACTACCCCTTTTGTAGGTTTACGTGCAAATTCATGAAATTTAATATAAAATAATAAAACAAAAACAGTTCAATATTAGAGTGACTAGCGTAATAATTAGATACAAATAGATGACATTTTAGGGGTCTACATTCTCTGTTCATCTAGCTTCCAACTTTCATCTTCCAAGACTACTGGCAACAAAATATATTTCACTAAAATTTTACTGACGTAGTTTGATGTAATAGTAAATTCGCGACCGGCAAATGCATAAAGTAAAATAAATCATGCATAACTTAATTATCACTTTTGTTAATAAGTGATACATTTCAGTGTTCCTAGTGTTATAATAGCGATAGAACAATTAGAGTTCGTGAATAAAAATGTCATTCTTGTGTCCATCTAGGCGAATTGTGCAGAAGAGGAGGACGATTATGGAGCTGATACATCACCTGTAAACGACAAGTCTGCAGAGGATGAGACCAAAGGATTGGAAGACCCCCTTCCTGCATTGTACATAGCAGCGCATAGTGAGGAATTAATGATGCGTTTCTCTCGCAATACCTGCAGTACCCTTATGCATTACAAGCTACAAGTTCAAGGCAGAAGAGATCTGATTGGAACGACAACAACCACGCTAAGCGAACTGCATCAGAAAGTGATTCTTGGAGCAGAGCCGAAGCTACAGAGGAAGAAGAAAGCAACTACGAAACAGAACCTTCCTCTGCAATCACAGGATCTGCAGAGGACGACACCAAAGTATCGGAAGGCTCGCTTCCCACATCGTATAGAGCCGCTTATAGTGAAGAAATTCCTGATTCGTATAGTTCGCAATATCTGCAGGACACTGATGGATTCGAAGCCACCCTTTTATGGCAGAAGAGAACTTCTGACTGGACCACCGACAACCGTGTCAAGCGAACTGCTTCCCCGAGTCACGCCTGGAGTAAGGCAGCAGCTACGAAGTATCGCCAGAAGAATCGCTGCCACTAGAGCTGCTGCTGCTGCCAGAGAACGGGGCTCCTCGAAGCGCCCTGCATCCTCCGACAGCAAGCTGATTCGCGCGGCTGCTGCGTACAAGCGCGACAAGCTACACCGATCTTCCGCTGCCGCCCATGCCAAGGCTGCCCGCAATCGCAAAAGGCCCACTCTGTCACCTCCCGCTGGCTACAAGCGCAACCGGTTGAACCGCGCTGATCCTACAGCTGCGTGCTACCGTGCTATGCCTACAGCTGCGTACAACCGCGCCGCTGCTTCTCCTGCATACAGCCAGAGCGCCTTCAACCGAGTTGCTGCTCTTGCATCCGAAGATGATGTTGAGGCAGCCGCTCGCCTAACCAACTCCTTGAAACGCTCTGCTGCCTTCTATAGCCCCAGCAGACTGATCCGCGCTGCTGAGAACTACAATGAAGGCAGCTTCAAACATGCTGCTTATGCTTTCTAGACATGTACTTGGTTTGTGGGGTCTGAAACCAATAAATACAATACACTGATTATACACGTTGGTACATCGTGGTCTTCAAAGCCACAGTTTAGGCATATTTTGTCGCATTGAATGCAATGTTTGTGCAAAGTTTACTTAGATAAGTGCAGTCTTAGGCACAAGCATACTGTAGTAAATATTCCGCCTACCCTCTAAAATTGAGTCAGTTCTTCGAACGAAAATTTTAGCGTGTTCGAACATTCAGATGTAGTGGGTTTTCTGATTATTGAAACTAGATTATCTGCAACCAGTGCAAATCGCTTCTAACTATGCGTAACACAGTTACTGAGATAATAAGCAAGATTTATCTGGTCTTAGTAGATCAGTTAAAAAAATATTTGATTTGGACTGACTATACTTTCAGGTCAACATTTCATTTCATAATAATTAAACATTCAGAAGATTGTTACCTTTATTTATGTCAAATGGAGAGGTAAAACTATTTTACTTATTCCTTGAAGTCAAGCTGATCATACTTATGAAATGATTTTATTAGTGCAATAAACAGTAAGATTCGTATCTTTCAATTTTCCGACGTGACTGTAAAGTTCGTTTATCACCTCACGAAGTCCCCATAAATGTTACAAGTATATTTATGTCTGGAGGAAAAAAATGTTAATATTATAAAGGCCAGTGAAATTAAAATCACTTGCATAATTATTCAATCAATTTATTGACCAAATATTTTACTATAAGAACTTTTTAAGTGCACGGCTTACTCAGGGATAGTTGGAAAACAATAACACAATATATGAGTAGAAAACATGAAGTCACTGATAATTAGAGACATGCAAAAATCGTGTTATAATTCGACACCAAGCTAAACTTAACAGTACTGTCTGTACTGGAGCCGGCGTCGTCTCTCTATTAGCTGCTGCATAGATGTGAAGCCACGCCCTTCTGACTGAACTGCACGTGATTGGGGCACACAGTTGTGAAGTGTTCATTCATTGGCGCAGAGTTACTCAGGGCGTGTCAGATTATGTACGATCCAATGACAAACGTAATTGCAAAGGTAACTTGTTTAAAGTTTAACTTTTCCCGAAATAATAACGTGAATTTTGCAGGCCTCTACTGATAACTAATGAGCCTGCTTTCCTCTACATAGCTTCAAATATTTTTTTTAGTAGTTCTTAGAAAGCTGAGATATTAATAATGCCTTAATATATCATCGACAGCAATGCCATTAAAGGTCAAACCAGAAACATATAGATGTGACCTCTCCTGAGGGAGCAGGCCGCGCATTAACAAGGGGGAACAAGGGTAGCTCAAAGGATAAGCACTCGTATACAAAACATTACTCTTATTACAGGCTAACTTTACAATCACGCCACAAGTAGGCTACTCAGTCTCCAATATAAGGTTCTACAGCAAAGCAATTACAAATAGCAATTATATCTCGATGGTTACGTACCACATGGGCGCTGATGCCATTATTCAAGCTCAATGTAGCTTAAATTAATATGGTGAACTATTCTCGGAGGGAGATTAAAGCCGCCACAAGTCCCGCCCCCTAGCGTGCCTTAAGTCGCCCTACCAGGTATTTGATAATTACCCTCTTTGCCTTCGTAGTGGCACAGCTCTCTCGATGGCGGGCTCGTCGGGCGTCGAAGCCAGACCACGGGCTGCGGTCCTCTCATCTTGTTGTCCTCGGGCAGAGCCTCCGGCAGCGGCAGGCAAGATGGCGCCCAGTGCCGCTATTGCTCTGAGCTTATATAGTACCTTCCTGACCTCGCGTCAAATCCCCTCGTCTGGAGCATGAGGTTGAACGTTGCGGGGTATCGGCTGGGTCAGGTCAGGCGATCGGTACAGGGGGCGACGCTGGATCCTATAAGGAACAGCCCAACGGAACGACAACTTTGCCATTCTTCTGTCAGTTGCTTTACTAGTAGGATGACTTCTTGGCAGCACTAAGTCGCCTACCCCTGAATGGATTTTGAATTCCACCTGCATTGTAATGCTCACATGTCTTTTCGTGAGCTGCCTTTAAATTTTTAAGAGCAGAATACCAAACATTCGCTATATTACTAACATCATCAGGCAGCAAATCACTTAATTCCCACAAATTGGCCAATCGGTTGTTTGGCAAGTAAGTAAACATTAACTTGAAAGGAGTTGACTTGTGAGATTCATGTCGTGTATAATTGAAAGTCATTTGGAGCCAATGTAAATTGCTATCCCATTCGTCTGGTCCTTCGCATGGAAAGCAATAAGAGCAGAACTGAGATTTCTATTAAAATGCTCCGCATGCGAGGGAGGAGGATTATACGGGGACAGGGTTATGTGTTTGATGCCAAAAGAGAAACGCATTTGTTTGAACTGTTTTGCTGTGAACTGAGAACCATTATCAGAAACTATTGAAGTAGGAATGCCAAAATGTTGAACAATATGTGCCTAAAGGGCATGAATTGTAGTCAACGCGGTAGCTTTTCTAAAAAGTTATTAACCACACAAATTTGGAAAATGCATCTACACATACCAAAAGCATATTATGTCCAGCGTTGCTACGAGGCAAGGGTCCAACAAAATTGATAAACAATTTCTGCATTGGTTTCTCAGCTACTTCCGAAGTTAAAAATCCTAAATGAGTTTTTTTTTCTGGTTTGCGTATAGTGCATAAGGTAAACATTTTTACCCTATCTGAAATTTCTACTTTCATTCCTTTCCAAATAAAATGTTTCCTGATTGCCTGAATAGTCTCGTAAATTCCTAGGTGTCCACCTACAGGAGAAGAATGAAAATACTAAAAAACCATTGGTTTCAGAACATTAGGCAAAACAATATATTTTCTGTTGCCACAAGACTTACAAAATAGGACACCTTTAGACAAAGAATATGGTTTTTGTTCAATACCAGATTGCAAATTTTGAACAATAACTTTTAACTCTGAGTCTTGTACCTGGCAATTCTTAGTGTTATTAAAGCCAAAAGGAAATCACTCAAAAGGTTACAACTTACTAAATTTTCAGTTTCTTCTAACGCTTTAGTTCCTTCAAACATTCGTGAGAGGGCATTTTCAACAACATTCTGAGTACTCTTAAGTGTTGGACCTTAAATTTCAAAGAGGAGATTCTCATCACCCAGCGGCCTATTTTGTCTAACTGACGTGGGTGTGCTAACAGCCAAGACAAAGCCTGATTATCTGTTTCTAACAAAAATTCAGAATATTCAAGATATTCACAGAACTTATCAATGCCAAATACAACTGCTAAACATTCTAATTCATAGATGGTAGATGATTTTCTTTCCTGGGGGGTCAAAGTACGTGAAGCATACCCCTACAGCCAAACTAGAGGCGACGGTTTGTAAAATGAAATGTTTAGAAAAGTCAGCCATTCGCAACACAGGAGGATTAATAATGTCATTTTCTAAAGTATCAAATACTTTCTGTTGGCCTGCGCCCCAATAAAATTTGGAATTTTTCTTTCTTAATTGGTTAAGGGGTGCAGCCTTTTCTGCCAAGTGAGGGATGAATTTCCCAAAAAATTGAGTCATACCAATAAAACGGGCTATGCCCTTTGCATCTCTAGGTTGGAGAAAATTCCTAACTTCTTTCGTCCTTTCTGGGTCTATGGAAATGCCCTGACTAGAAATCTTATGACCCAGAAATGAAATCTCAGGAACTGCAAACTCGACCTTGGCAGGATTTACTGTTAAACCAGCTGTTTTCAAATGTGAAAAGACGTCTTCTAAATGGGTTAAATGTATCTCAAAATTTTCAGAATAGACCACCATATCATCAAGATAATAGTATACAAATTTAAATTTTACATCATGAAATATCTGATCTAACAGCCTTGTGAGTACTTGGGCACCTGTTGCCACACCAAAGGGGACACATGTGAACTGATACAAGTTCCAAGGCACACAGAAACTGATTATGTGTTTAGATTCTTTACTCAGAGGTATCTGGTGGTAAGCAGCATTTAAATCTATGCTGGTAAAAATCTTGGCCTTACTAAACCAATGAAAAGCCGAGTGCAAGTCCGGCAATGGCACAGATTAAATTTCAATTTTCTTATTTATCTTACGGTAATCAATAACCAAGCTGGACTAGCATACAGTGGTTTTGATTGTTCTATAACCTGTTTATTGATCAGGTCCTGGACCTGCAATCTATTTAGCTCCATTTTTGGAGGGGACAAACGATGTGGATGACTTTTAACTGTTGTTAACACACTGGGAAAACGATCACACTATTTCTGAATTTTATTTTGCTCTAAATCAGATAAATGACTAAAAGGATTTTCTAAAACTTTTGCTTAGCAAACCACATTAATTTCAGAGGTGGTAGAAGGAACTTGGTAAAGAGAATTTGCCCCAAAAGAGAAAATAAATTTTCTCTTTTGGGGCAAATTAAAAAAATATATATATGCCCCTCCTGAATATCTAGAATAAGACCTGTTTTTCTCATAAAATCTGCTCCAACAATAAAATCCAAACTTAGTTCGTCAGCAATGAGACATTTTATCATCCAAGTAAAGCATGCAATTTTCACCTTTATTAGAGCACAACAAGAAATGGGCAATGGAACTTTAGAAGCAGTAAAACATTTAAAATGGTTCTCTTCAATCAACCTAATAGGGTTCGATTCCAGTAAATGTTTAAAAAGTTCTTTGAAAATAATAGTTATCGCAGAACCAGACTCCACAACTGCACTGATACAAACAGAACCTACACTTAATTCTACATGTGGAGTACTTACGTTACGAACACCAACAATATTAGAAAAATTGGGTACGACACAAGTCCAAAGCACTAGAATACTCACGCTCACTGTGAGCATCAGGTTGTCCAAACAACTATTGAAAAAGGGTACAAATGTCAATCCTGACAGAAATGTGAGCATTGTAAGATTCAAGATTGGGTTTACAACAAAAGCGAGGGAGGTCGCTCACCTCTCCTCCTCGCTGTGCATGTTTTTTAACAGGAAACAATTTGCAATTACATGTCCAGTCCTCTTGCAATAATAACAGACAGGTGGGCTACAATTACCACTAGAGAGGCCTTGTTTACCTATGTCAACATTTCTATGTACTTTGCCCAAATTTTTAGTATCTTTTCCTTGTTCAGCAAGCCTATTGCCTGTTGGTTTATTTTGTCTTTTGTCACTCTGTACTGCAAAGGTGCCTGATTTATTTGGTTGCTGCCTGTGAAGAGAGTTGCCTTTATAAAAGAAAAATTTGACTTTTCACACCTCTGATCCACGTAGCACATATTTTGTGAATGAAGAATGGATGCACATCTTATCTAAACCTGCAAAATTTGTTGGTTTATCTATAAAATATAAGTGGGTGCGTTTCTGGGGTGCAAGGCCCTCTAAAATGTTGTCAACTGCTTCTTGTTCACTAAGTGACAACCTTAGTACTATGGCAGCTTCTTTAATGCTACTTACATAAACTGACAATACCTCAAAAGGACCCAGCAATCAATTGAAATGCTTCAACCTTAATTCAGTCAAAAGTCTGGTAGGGATAAAAAAAATGCAAAATATCTTTATGGTATGTGTCAAAAGTAAGGCGCTGTGCAATGACATGTTGTGTGCATTCACGTAATGGTACTTGCATGAAAGGGAAAATAACCTCCAGCAACAGAGATTCTGGTACACAAAGTAATTTGGTGTAAACAAACAGTGACTTTCAGGAAATCTAAAAATTTATTTATATCTAAACCATCAGTTAAAGGTAAATCCTTTAACCATTCTTTCAAGGGGGTAGAGAATAGAGAATTTTGGCAAAAACAGTTGAGGGTGTTTGAAAAACACTTGTGAAAACACCAGGAGTCATAGTGACACAAGGTACAAATACCGCTGTGGAAGTGCGTCGAAACACATGAGCAGTGGAAGGGTAGGTAGGTGTAAAACCAACATCACGACTTGCTACTGGGATAGTGGATGTGGAAACAGAACCTGTGACAGAAGGGTGTGTGCCTAGAAGTGGGTTGTACATGTTGGATGTAGAAGTTCCTTGAAGGGTAAGAGCACTGTTTTTATCTGATACATGTGAGACAGTACTTGTTAGGAAGAAGGAACGACAGACATGTTACTTTATGCCAGGTTAACAGCCTCAGTAAGTACTGCCACCTGGTCAATAAAATTCTGCAGGGATGTAACCTGCAACTCAGATAAGGCCTCTCGAGAAGAATTGATAAAATTCCTGGTCCGTCTGTCCAGGTAAGCAAGTCTTTGTCTGATTCATGCAAAGATTAAGGAAGATTGCTCGTCTTCCAAATTACCAATCAGCTTTACTACGGGAAAAATTTTAGAAACACAAATATCCACTTCAGGTTTAACCTCACTAACAGCAAAATGTGTGGAGACAATGGACAAGCCTTCATTAATTGCCCCTCGTAATTTTTTTCTTAATTCAGCTACTGTTAGGTCAGCGGGCTGAATACCACGTACTTTGAGATCAAACACCAACTCATCATTAAGCAGGCATTCAGGCACAATAGTGGCTGGCATGATGATGGGCAAAACAAAACACACACAAAAAAATCACAAAGGGAGGGGTGCTGAGTAAACAAAACATCAAAAGATCACACAGGGGCAAAGAAATCACTCACATGCATCAAGGAGGACCCTGATGCAAGAGAACCACGCTCTGCTACCAAAATTCAAGCCACCCCTTGGCGCTCCACATTAGGGGACAAGAAAAACAGACTATCCAACAAAAGGAAAACCCTAGCTGCTGGCTTCCAGCATAAGCACCAAGGTGCTCCAGAGGAGGACGTGAAACGAAGTATCTCCACTCTCACGTGCAATCGTTCAGTGTATAAATAAATTATCATGGCGAAAGGACACCCAGTCCACAATAATTATTAAACATCCAACTCCACTCTCTTACCTTGTTCTCCAATCAGGTACACTTTTGTGGGTTTCTTTTAATACCCATCAAAAAAACAACACACTATAGCTCTCATCAATAAATCAGTTAAAACATGAATGTGCAATTACAAAAAAGGTAGTAGGTATTAGTTAATTTATTTTTTAACAAAAAAATTGTTATCTGGTTTGAGTTTTTATTTGAGTCTTTTTTTCCTTCTTACCACACACACACACACAATGAGAAGAGATAAAATATATATGCTATTTAAACAAAACAATAATTGGTGTTATGAGTATTACAGTTGCTTCAAAGTAGTTACAGTTTATGATTGACTTCGCTACGCGGACTTTGTCGGTTGTAGCGATATCTAGTTTGATTAATTTTTTTTGATCTCATGCCAATCATTGGTGATGTATTTAGCTATATTGTGTTCGACTTCGTCGTCCTTGTGCTGATTCTGTAATAGTGTTTCCGCGAGAGCTTTATAGCAGGAAGTACAGTTAGCATATTCTTTTTTTATAGGATAGTATTGATTCTTTATGAGAATGTGTTAACTCTGTCTTTCCTGCCATAGGAATTTGACTCACAGCGTCCACTAATGTGTTTAATTTCCCTTTAACTACATTTGGTTCGAATTCGTACTTAGTGATATTGCTAATTTTTTAATTTGTACCTTGTATTCGGCCATTGTCTTTAGATACCGAAGGCCTGCGTGGTCTGTCTCAATTGTGAATTTTCGCTTATATAAGTAATGTTTGAAATATATGATAAAGTATTTAATGGCCGACAGCTTGCATTCCGTCGCTGACCATTTCTTTTCATTCAACAAAAGTTTATTCGATGCGAACGCGATAATACTGTAGTCTTTGCTACCTGGCATTTCTTGCATAAGGGCGGCGCCTATCGCTGTCTGAGACATGCCACAGGCTAGTATAGTATGTCGGTTGTCCTGAAATTCTGCTAGTATGGGCGGGTTTAGTAGGGCTGCATTAAGATTTTCGAATGCTTTTTGGTGTTGTTCTTTCCATTGGAATGGAGTTGACTCTTTAATTAGGTCAGTAAGGGATTCAGCTAGTTTAGCATAGTTGAGTATATACTTTCTTAAGTATGACATTAAACCCATGAATGTGCGTAACTGTTTAAGATTCGTTGGGGGTGCAATCTGTTTGATTGCCTCGATTTTACCGGAGTCTGTGCGTATCCCTTCTGGAGTTATATAATGCCCTATTATTTTGAGTTCTTGTTACGCAAAGTGACATTTCTTAGCGTTAATCTTAACATTGTATTTATGTAACCTATCCATTACTTTTCTGATGTTGTCCATGTGTTCCTGAAAGGTATTTCCTATGATAAATATGTCATCAATATATGCTGCTGATGTGTTCCAGCGTAGAGGCCCAAGCACGATGTCCACAAAATTTTGAAAATAATTTCGGCTTGTGGCCGATAGGCATACGGGCGTACTCGTATATGCCTACGCTATCCACTTTCTCTATCTTGCTCCCAGTCAGGGATAGCATAAAAACCTCTAAACATATCTATAGATGAAATAAACTTGGAATTTTGCGGTGTATTGATTATATATTCGATTCTGGGGATTGGGTATTGAACTTTTTTAGATGTTGGTTAAGTAGTCTAAAGTCCATTAAAATCTTCTGCCACCTTGGAGTTTCTTTATTACCAGGCTTGGCACAGTGTAGGGGGATACGGATGGAGTGATAATCTGTGTGTCAAGCATCTGCTGCATCAGTTCCAGTACTTGTTCGTGTAGTTGTGGATTTTTTTCTGTAGGGCCTAGTATGAATCGCAATCTCTTCCTCGAATACCTTTTCTTTCTTAACGTATAACGCCTTCTCCTCACGCCAAAACGGCGTTTCCGCACATACGACCTGCACACGGGATTCAAAGCAATCCTGATATGGTGTAACATCATTTGACACAAAAATAACAGGTTTACGACAACACAACACACGTCCCACTTCACGCTTTATGGAAACCCGAATACTCAAGACCACCACATAAACGCCTAATATCAGAAGAATTAAAATCGAGCAAGTAGAACTCCACAAACACAATGACGTCATAAAATTTCTTATACCGATCTTCAATGATCCCTTTAACACACCCATATTACGAATTCATTCAAAGACTGTGTTCATTGATGGTGTTGAAGAATATGTTGTTAATTCCAATTTAATTTCAAAATCTTTCGTTTCATTTATTTCAGTTATGTTACTTGCGGAACAATCTTTGTATGCATCTAGTAATTCTGTTAATTATTCTTTCATGTGTGAGGGAAATTTTTCATTTATGCTACCTTAAGCCGTAGTATCACTCAGGGTGTCTAAAGATTAAATTTTGTTAGTATAGTATTCGATACAAATGTTTGTTTCATAATACAGTCGATTTGTGTTTGATGGTATTTCAATGACTCTTTTATTATAAGTGTGTACGTACATTACATATTTAGTGAGTACTGGCACTATGTCACATATCTTAATAAAATCTACTCCCAATATGATGTCTAATTTTAAATTGTCAATTAATAGGAAGTATTGATTGAAATTGTACCCTGCAAAATTAATGTTTAAATTGGTTTTGTATTTAGGTAGGTCGATGTCGGTTGTAGCACCCGCTAATGTAAACTGATCCGTGACTGGTTGCCGAGAGTTGTGGCTATACAGGAGCGCGAGCATCCCGTGTCAAGCAATGTAATATATGACCTGCCCGCGAACCGGACAAGGACATGCGGCATTGACGTTTGCATGTATTTTGCGCGGTATTAGTCCTTGCCGGGCAGTGGGGCTTGTATGTTAGTGTTTTGGAAAACTGATATGTGGTTCAGTTTCGCCTTTTCATCGTCGCTACTGGTTTCTGTGTTTGTGTTATTGCTGCCATGTTGTATGTTGTTACTACTTGTTATCGGGATAAGTAATTTTACTTCCGCTAAGCTGAAACGTCTTTTGAACTTTTTTAAAGCTGCCATTTATATTTGTGTTGAAATTCTGTGTTTGGTTCGGAAAAAGAGGGTATTCCCCGGCTCGATGACCCTGGTAAAAACCACAACGCGCACGTCATGGCTGCCAGCGACCGCGGTCCGACGAGGCCGCACGTGCGCTGACGTCACGATCGCGCTGACGCATGCATTCCGTGGGCCTGACCTCGGCTTGCCCCGCGGCTTCCATGCTCCGTGTTATGGTGATTTGAAGCAGTGTCCTTGTGTACGGTTTCGGGATTCCCCTGTTTGTTCCGTGACCTGCAATTGGTTCATTGAAGGTGATACCTGACTACCTAGTTTCCTTAGTATCGCGTTTGGAAAGCTTTTTTGTAATTTTAATTTTCTGTCCCTGAGGTTGTTGAAAATTTATCGGTCGTGAGTTGAATTTGGCAATTTCTGCGTATGACCGCGTATTATGTTTGCCGCTGTCATCAATTTTTTTCTGTATGTGTGTGTTTGGCTTCTGTAATTTATTTGGGAGGGTCTGTTTTGACTTCTGTGCGACTTTGTGTGATTTCCATTCCCTATGCTTAAGGACCCTGCCTGTCTGTGATTATAATATTTACTTTGTTGCACTTTACTTACTGGTTTGTCTGCGGGGGTGGTGCTTAATGCCCCTTCGTGTAGGAGTTTTTTTTTTGTTATATTTAGGTGTTGAATAGTACTTTGTTCTTGTTTGGTTATGATTTTGGGCGTTATTGTTTTGTGAGGGATATGCCCGGAAGTTATTCGTTTTATGAAAGTTGCCGTTTTTCTGCAGTTTTTTGTTGTTTTGTTGGCTGTTGTAAAACTTTGGTAGCGTTTGATTGTATTCCTTAACCATTTTCACTGGTTATTTGTTACACCCGTAATTATTGTATTTTACGTACTGCGAATTCTGTGCATTCTGTTGTCTTTGTTGGTTTCTACAGTTAAAGGGTTTTTGGCTCTGGAGCGTGAGGTTTGCAATTTCCTCCTTTAATTTTACCATTTCGGTCCTTAGTGAATCCATTTCTGCGTGGCTGTGTTGTCCTGTAATTGTTTGATTACACTGAAACAATCCTACCTCAACTGTGTCATTTTTGAGGCCTACTATCTTGTCCGCGATGGAAGGGAGGAGTGATCGCCATACTATACTGATGAATTCTGTGTCTGTGACCGTAGGGTTGTATTTGCGTCTGTAGAATAATAGGTTTTCAATGTGCTTTTGAGCGCTTTCGTGAAGTTTTTATTTTGTTGTGTATAGCAGATTTGTCAAGTGTTCCTCTTTTGCTGGTGTTAGGAAAGATTTTCTCATTTTTGAAATTGCGTCGTCGTATGACTTTGTAGTTAATTTTCCAATGTGTGCTTGGCTGAACCTGTGAGAAAGTATTTCAGTCAACGTAATTTCTCCGTGTCATCCCAGTTGGTATTTTCGGCCGAGTGGTTGTATTGTTCCAGAAAATCTGACCATTTGTCACTACCATCGCCCAAAAATTTGTTCACCGTCATGGGATGTTGTACTATTACGTTAATGGGTGGTGGATTAGCCATGTTGTTTTCTTGTGTATGTAGAGGAGAAACTAAAGATGAATTCTGGTATGTGTGTTCGATAGTGAGTTCCTATAAGTTTGAATACTCATGTTCTGTAGTTGTGTCGATTTTTACTGGTGTTAAATCATGTATGTCCTGTTGTTCTATATGTTCATGTGAGGGGGGCAGGGGTGTGGTTGGCAAAAGCCGCTATGTGAAATTTTGCTAATGAGGCTACATGTCAGTCGTGTTGATGTTGTGTCAAATTTTTCTACTATATCAGGGTTCTCTGTTAATAATTTTTCTGCTGACACTATAAGTTGCTGGGATTTTTCTGTACTTGTTATGTTTTGCTTTTGAAATTTGTTTTATATTTCTGTTAAGTCAATAGTGGCGTGTTTTAAAATATTTCTAGCTGATTTCACAAGAGGAGTGGTGGGTTTATCTGACATGTAATGTGTTTGTGGATTGCCTCTGTAACATGCGTGATACAAAACTCAACAATAATACAAGTATTCTACAATCTACTTTTTCTACATTTGCCACATTTGTGTGGAAATTTGCAATACGCAAAATTTATGATACGGTACCGAAGAGCGGATCCGTGTTTTAAGCATGCATTAATTTATTTTAGGCAAATCACACGCACTATTCTACAGAAAAATCTGGGTGACTGTCCAGCCTGGCAGCTTTCGCAACGCGGCAGTCCTTGCTCGCTTGCTATGGTGCGGCCGCGATATTCTGCTGACAGATACAACATTCACTGTCGTGAATGAGAGCTTGCAATTATTTTCAAACGTTTACTACGTCGAGAGATGATTTCTACTGTGCGGTATATATGGCATCCTCCCGAGAAGATTGCAAGAGATGCACACAGTCTCTCTCTTGTTTGTTAATCTATTCTTTAATATAGATTGGATGTTATTTACACATTATAAAATTTTAATTGACAATCATTTATTAAAATAGTATACTCATATTTGCATTCGCTGGTATACGAATCATAGAATGTGATACCATAATTAGGGTTGAAGTAGGGATATCTCAGCACATATGTTTTAACTTTGTTGAAGCGAACTATTCCAATACAAGAACTTATTATCATTGGAAGATGATTCAATGTTTAAAATCGTAGTTAGATTCGATGCGATCTTCTGACAGTCTTGTCTGAATGGTAAATATATTGGAAATTATGTTAAAATAAAAAATTATTTACTTTTTAACATAATACAGTAATGCTAATTTTGTTTTCGAAGGATGTCTGCGGGAAAGTGTGTTTTAGTAAATATAAGTGCTTTAATAATTTCTTAAATATTACTATTTAATAAGTAAAAAAATTAATTTCTGAAGAAGATTTTAATAATGATAGAACTTTAATTACATGTATGTGTAATGCAGTTTGTGATATTGTAAATGCGAAGACAATGTTTGTATAGCCTTCCCAGTCAAAGCACTCACCTGTATCTTTTCGGGATCGTGGAGAGCATTGTTCTCATGTTGAGAGATGAAGACAGATTGGCGTACGGAGAGTGGGTGGTATTAGGTAGTTCTTTGTTGTTCGATGACCTGCGGTGGCTTGCTACAGGTGCGTTAATCACAGCATGACAGTTGTAGACAGAGCGAGATAAGTAATGGAAAGGCATATTGTTTAAGTTTTTGTTCCATAGTGCATTTCATAATTGTAATGTGGTATGCATATAAGCTGTACATAATATAAAAACTTTGGTCAGTTGGAAATAATGAGGAGTAGTTCGGGTAGGATGTTTACTTGTGTTATTATTTTTCTCATGTTTGTTCATTATGTAAATGCTAATTATGTGTATTAATTCATTATGCAAATAAACTCTAAGTATCCTTGACAGGATATAAAGAAAGGAGTATCTCCTTGGTCCTACAGTTGTCGTCCATACTCTCGATAATGCGATTAAAAAATCTAATTACCCTGTATGGTTCTTGAATTAATACGTAAATACTACTTATGTGTAGCTATTTCATCATATGTAAATACTCTCCCTAGTTAATCATTATTTGCTATGCGAATACATGTATTTACTCTTGATGGGTGATGAAGCGAGTCCTCAGGTCTCCCGATGTAAACCTTTACCGCTTCCCTATCCTAACATCCTCGACAAATTTTTTTTAAGGTTTCTCAAAATGTTCTTTAGGTATTTTGTCCATCCAAAGGTTAACCTATGCAGATAACAATTTATCATGTCATTCTTTGGAAGCATGTGAGAACTTGTCAGCCATTCACAACACAGTCTTCCTAGAATAAATATAAGAAATAAAATGTCCTTCGACATGTTCGGACTTGTTAGGACTTGCATCGACTTGCTTGATGTGATGTCATTGTACTTATGACAGGATCCATTATATCACCTCGGCATAGAATATAAGGATATATGCAATCTCAGGTCGTTATATAGCTTCGTGTCATAGGAAGAGGATATGTACGAAATTGGTGTTTACCCAACGTGTAGATTACACATGTGTGCGAATATTCATTTCTGATTATGTAAGTGTTACATTACATTATTACATAGACTAATTATATAATATACTTATATAATTTAATTACTCATAAACATCTCCCTACCTATGCAAGTGCATTTCTCTATGCAACTGCATTTCCCCTCTTAACATCCTCCTCGCTTTTGAAGTGGCACCCGAAGGGATAACGTCTCAGTCTCTCTCCAGCAGGCGACGAGTCAAAATGTGAACTTGATATGTAATTACCCTCGATGAGAACTCGAACCAGGGACTATTTACTTCCCTCACCCCTTCCACTTCCAACATAGTCATTACGGGATTTAAACCTATAGCCTTTATCCATACTTAGACAACCTGTGAATAAAAACTATTCTTTTTCCCTGAATGGGGTTCGAACCAAGGTCCGAAACCTTAACCCTGGACCCCCTCACCCATATTTAGTCGGTACATGAATAAGAACCAAACTTTTTTTTTGTTCGGAGGGGGACTCGAACCGAGGTCCGACACCTTAAACCTATACACTATAGCACATATCTGTAATAAAATATGGCGGCGAGGATGTTCGCTGAACCGCCCTCTACCAGCGGGTTTCAGAAGTGTGAATGCTACCTCACTATATTGTCAGTACTAATAACCCGCTAGAACACACATAGGTAGTCAGGGTGTTCATTAGGTGTTAGAATACCTATATTTTATGCTGTAATTGTGTTCTGTGGCTCTCGACAAACTATACATCATCTTTATATTGAAAGAATAAAAGTTATTTATAACCAGGCTTCGAGATGAGATAAATAAATATGAAAGATTTACATTCCACTTATTTTCAATGGCAATCAGTTTTTTTTTAATAATTTGCAAATTTTTGCTTACATTTCCACAACACAAAGCTTGCACAACGTATATCTATGGCATAAGCATCAAACATCAACACATCTCTATTTATATATGACCCTTGGTTGTGTTGCACAAAGTTAAAAACATATAAAAACTGATAAAATATTATGCATGAAAACGGGCCCATTGCACAACAACAGTGAATATACAAAACTGCCACGCACGTAACTTGAAATACTATTATAGGCGTTGCCGCTATTTAGTGCGGGGCTCAGCGTAGAAGACTTACACGCAGCGATGAAAAGTCTATGCAGAGAAACGCCCTCGGACCCAGGGCACAAAACAAAAGTCGACTCTTACCTGCATGTATTGGTGTAGGAAGGGCGAGACATCACTGCACCACGATGTGCAACAGGCAAACAAGTTGCCCGAGTAACCATGCCAGTTGTTCGTCATTTCACAACTCTGGTGTTGTGACGAGCTCGATTTGGCGCCCATAGTTGATCGCCCCATGCGTTTACCCGCCAAAAATAGGTCCTGAATTATCACAAAATAGGGGGGGGGGGAAGGCAGTTTGAGTAAGTGGGGTGGAGGATAGGCGTGTGGGGAAGGTGCATACCGCTCCACTCCTCAGTTGAGGTCCGGCAGTCGATAGGTCAACATGTGTTAAGCAGCTGTGCAAAAAACAAGTAAGTACCCTGTCCGGGAATCAAACTCAGTATCAATACACCCATCGGCAATCCTACAGAGCCCGAGGTGTTAGGAAAAAAATTAAATGCCCTGTCCGGAATTGAACCCCATAGCAATCCAAAAAAATTAAGCCCCCTGTCTGGGAATCGAACTCCATACTCAAAAAAAATTTTTTTAATACCCTAACCGGGAATCGAACATGAAGTGCATCCAGCAGAGCACGTGCAAAAAGTGTATCCGGAAGTGCATCTGCAAGTGCATCGGGGTCAAAGGTCATTTTAAGTAATTTTGTCCCAGTACCATATGGCACATTCTACTAAAATCCATTTATGGTTACTTCACACTTTTCTGAAGCCCTGTGAAAGTTCTACTTCCAGGATATTCCTCCGTCTCGTGCAAACTAAGCTTAACCAAGTCTAGAAAATTATACTTAGTAGTAATGATGTTTTGCATGAGAACTATTTCTTACTAAGCGCTACCAACTCACATGTTTTCTCAATGTTTTTGTCCATATTTATTGTAAATGAAATATTATAATTTTTAAATAACACACAAATAAAACTTCAATTCAACCACAATTAAGATACTTTCATGTTCCATCATGTATAAAATGCTGCGACACATGGTATATTTAGGAAAGAAATAAATACATCATACGTGGTGTGATATTTCAAATATTTGATTATAAAAGTGTGAGGAAACAGCGAATGAACTCATTCGTCACAGAGTACATAAGTACTCTGTGACGTTACAAAAATGTCACCACAAACCATCGAATACGTTCTGTAGATTACAAGGCCAGCATTACAGCAATAGTATTTATGTGATTTTTACTACTAGAAAAACCCGATAGGCTGTTCACGGTAAAGTGAGCACTTTTTAAGGCCCTTTAAACAGGCTTTAACCAATAATAAATATATTATATTGCAGGGCTAGACGTTAATTTTTGGGAGTGGTGAAATATATACACTGTGTTTATGAGTCACAGGGCAATATTTAAAATAAAAAAGTGACAAGAAGATAGAAATCTGATAAGAAGAAAAATTCAGCAGGGCCTTAAAAAGTGCTCACTTTACCGTGAATCGCCTATAACACTTTGGAGCAACGGTGTTCTATCATAGTTGTAAAAAATGTTCTATTTTTTAATTTATTCCACATATACATTTGTTTATAAACATTTAAGTTATGATATTTAAATAGTAGCATGATAATTTCACTCCCCTTCCTTGCACTTGCAAATTTTGGTTTTCAGATTTGATAAAGATATGTATTTTATTTTATGTCACACAAAGCGCTTTATTTAGAAAATGTGCGCTAGTAATTTAAAGACATATTTTGAGAAAAGAACTGTTTAAATTTTTTCGTTTCTTATATGACTCTGCTTCAAAAACTACTAGGTAGGCCTATGTGCTGATTACTAATAAATGAATGAATAAATAATATGTGTATAGTTTTGGAATGGGCAGTTCAAATAAAATTGTTAATCTTTAAAAGGTTTCAAAAATAATTGTTTTGGTAATATCAATTATACTCGGTTCTGGAAGGAAGATAATTATATTCCGAGATAAATATCGAAGAAAAGCTTATGCATTAGCGCAAATATTAAGTCGTATGAAGTGACCACTCCAAAGTGTAAATAACAGCATGAAAGTCGTGCGTACGGTCCACTGATTTGGACGAGGATTGGGTCGAAATCACATACATTCGTTCTTATGTAGATCAACATGTCCTTCGGCACATCCAAGTTCGTTTATTTTGATTTTTAATGCGTAAATTAAAAAAATCTTCGTCTTTAGTGTTTATTGTACCGTAGGATAAATATCGTGCTCATATGGATTTGCTCGATTGGAAATTGAGTTAGTCTAAGGAAAAATTTTTTTTAATTTCAGTTTCCTGTAGCATGAGAGATTTCATTACTGTCTCTACTATATTTGACGGTACAAAATAATTCACTGGAGAAATATCTAACACATGTTGAGCTTAATTTGTGGGAACTATATTACTGAATTTTACTACAGAACAAATACCACACAGTGTCCCAGCATTCATCAGCAGCGCATCGGTTTTGATGTTTCCCGCTTTGTCTGTTTCAAAATCACCACGTTCATGAACAACCACTACTTAGAATAATGAAAAGGTTTCATGCGACATCCATACGATAGTAGAAACTTAAAAAGATATTGGAATAATTCTATGGCAATAAGGGACGGTTCAATGAATAACAACTGAAAAATGCGTGTAAATCAGAAGGTATCTAAACAACTCGGTATATCTTTAAAAAAAAAATACAGTGTTTTCTAAAAAAAAATACCGTTTTCGATCCGCCATCGTAGATTTCATACTGGATTACATAATGTGACATTTACTTTAAATTAAATCGTTTGTGATTGATTTGAAAAAATATTTTCTACTACCACCCGCAATATGTGTGAAAGAACAAGGAATTACAAAATTTATATAATTCAGCTTGAATAAGTGATTTACACGCTACGTAATAATACTCTTAGATTATTAGGTATATTATATATTTTTATTAATATTAATTTATTTGTTATTAAGTTTGATATATCATTGGCTGAAATTACAACTTTTCATAAAAATTCAAATTAATATTAGAGTTATTTTAATAATTACAATACTTTTTAATGATAATGAATGTATTATATTGGGTATTAGTCTTGTTATATAGATAAATAGTACTATTATTCCTCTTACATATAATAAATATAGAATGTATGAAAACCAGAATGATTTATATATTATTCATGTTATTATTGAAATTATAATTGTTTGTATAATAGTAATTATTCCTTTTGATAATGGGTGTTTTATTAATAAAAATACAATGTTTAATGTTATATTAGTTATAATTAGTGTATTAATACAAAGGGTAGTTTAAGTTAAAATAATAGTTTTGGGAATTGTTGATAGATAATTTTCTTCCTTTGAAGTTTTAAGAATACAATATTAATTTTTGATTTACAAGTCTGCTACTTATTGTATCACAATTTTAGACAATGTTATGTTATTGCAAAAAAATATCGTATTCGACGGTTATTAAGTTAAGAAAAAAATTATTCGCCATTGTATCCACGTAACACATTGTTGAGAAATAATAAAAAATAAAGAAGCAGAAGAACTAAAATAGTTTTAAAAAACGATCCCGAAACATTTTCTAAGCGTGTACATTCGCTCTCATAACCTGTATCTACTTACAAGTCACGTGTGGATAAAGCCCGCGGCTTGCGGCGCGCTCCGCGGCAAGAGAGCATTTCATAAAATATAAACAATCTCGTTTGTATTACTCCGCCCTCCCCGCCAAACCCACCCTCAGTGCCGTAGGGCGAGAGGCGCGCGGTGGCACATAACCTCAATCTGAACTTGATGATGTTCCCTGTGGTTGCCGGCAGGAGCGCTCGTATCGCCGCCGCGCTATCTTGAGCGAGGGGTTGAATCTTCGCGGTGGAGCAAGTCTGCGAGAGTGGAAGAGAAAGCGACAGGGGGAGGGGGTTACAGGGAGCCTGCTCAGGCCTGGATAAGAAATAGCAAGGGGGAGGGGGTAAAAGGATATGGCAATGCAGACACGTGCTCTGCCTGCATTACTAGTTTCGAGAGCACCTCTCAAACGAAGAACCGCTTATCGAGCAGACTACAGCCGCACTAGGTTTAGCTAGGTCACGATTATTTCACTAATTTCGTAATTAAATTAAGTAAAATAAAAGCTGTCCTTAGCCGCTTAAGGGCGTTGTAAAAATGATTTTAAAATGATTTTATTCTCCTTTAGAGTACTACATCCTTTTTCGTTGTGATATAAAATAACAGCCTAAGAAATTATGACAATGGAGGGAAATTACTTTCGAGAAATTAATGCAACGAACTATCAAAATCGAAGGAAAGTGATGCGTTATAATACAGCTTGAAACGACTGTTGATGTTATAATGCCACTAATGATATTTCTTGAAAATTTGTTGTGTTGTTCACGCGTATTTCAATTTTAAATTAGAGATAAAATTTAAAGTATAACAAGACGTTACTGGTATAACTGAGAGCCTACTTTACACAACATGGGTACAGTTAATTTTTAAACAAATTCTTAAAAGCCAAGTTGGTATGTAGGACTTGTCTCGGTGAAAGCAAATTCATTGTAGATGAAACCAGAAACATATGCGATTGTAGTGAGACACTTAATGCATACGTTCCTTACACGAGACTCGAACCCAGAAAAACTCTTACTATAAGCTAGCGTGCAATCAACTGCATCACGGAGGTTGGATTCGGAGCATCAACTTCGCATGTAATCAGGCTAATGTTTCGAATGATAGGGTTCACAAACCTAAAATATTTACAGGGCCGTCATTTTGAAAATAAGTGTCTGAGCCTCTTAAAACATTGTAGTTTACGTGGCCTAGCATAGTGCTACTTGTGTGAAGAATTTGCTGTAACTCGGTTTACTGTTACTTGAGATATACCATGGAACCTCCATATTTTTCATGTGACGATCTTCGTAAATGGAGGATAAAAAAGCTACCGGTATGTATTAACACCTATTCTGTACAAGAATGTTGCCTTGCAGCTTAAAATATGTTTGATGGGTGCGGGGGGGAGGGGGTTAGCTTCTCCTCGCCTCCGCAATCTAATTGAGAACCAACTGGGTGGCCAAGGTTCCTCACAAGGGGCCGATCTACCCCCGCGCTGAGGGAGTAGCGTCCCAGTGATGTAAAATGGCGGTGTATTAACACCTTCAATGAGATTGTATACTGCTAGTATGCAAAGTGAAGTTAAAACCGATAACATAGTTCCGTACGTATAGCACGTTAAGCTAAAATGATTTTATAACCGCCAATCTGAAACATAATTAACTGTCACATTTAAAACATATATATATGTATGTGTGTGAGTGTGTGAGTGCGTGCGTGTGTGGGTTGGTGTGTGTGTGTGGCCTACCATAGTACAACTTCTTCGCCAAATTTGTAAGAATGGGTAGATTGTTTCCCGAAATATGACATAAAAACTCTATTTTTATAAAGGGGCTAACTCATAAAATGGCAGAGAAATTAAACTCTGTATAGACAAATTTTATGGTTGTAATTGATACTGCCAGCATACAATGTTAAGTTGAAATTTGTTTCGTTAATAAATTATACTTAGCTATAAAATTTACATCACCAACATTTTAAAAATAAGTGCCCAACCTACTTAAAACATGCCAGTTTACACCACGTACTGCAGTGCTAATTGTTTTATAAATTTGGTAGTAATCTGTCAATTGTTTCCCGAGATATTACATATAAACTTTATCTTTTCATGAGGCATTGCTTACTCACTCGTGGACAAAAGATGTTTCGTTTAGATGGACTTGATAGTTGTAATATATACTGCCACTATATAAAATTTTGTGGGGATCGATTACATGGTTTCGACGATATAGCCTCCAAAACTAAAACGTCTATATGTTCAGCATTTTGAAAATAAATGTCAGGTGTACTTAAAACATACAATTTTACATCATCTGCGCAGTACTACGGATTTACCTAAGTTGATAGGCATCAGTCGATTGGTTCTCGAGATAATGTCATAAGATATTATTTATTCGTGTGGTGCTATATTACAAAATTGCCTACATAATGCTATGTGTTGAGTTACATAATGCGTTTAATAGGTACTGTTACAATTTCTCTCTCTAGAAATTAAGGGTGGTATACCAAGTTCGTTAAGGGATGGAGGTCTTAATCAAATAAAATAATTAATTATAATTTCCTTATTTTATTTACAATAACTACAGCAAAATTCTCTGAACTCAAAATCTCACAATAAATTTATACCACTTACTGTTCACAACTAATAACTCCAATTTCATACAATTTATAATTGCCACAAAGAAATCAACTAAATAAAATAATTAAAGATCAGTCCCTATAGACAGTGTATCAACCTATTCAAATATTCTATAAATATTTGTCCAAATTGACAGTTCGCATATTTACAATAAAATAAGTACTACGCTTCCATTGATTCCCGCCTCAGTTCAGTCCATGTCACGCCAGTCGCAATGCTCTAGAGTCCTCCAAGCGTCCTCACGCACAGTAGGCTTCACTCTCGCCAGTTTTACACATCTCGTCCATTCACGCCACGAACACCTCACTCGACGTCGTCTCGCAATCTCCTGTCGTCGTCCATACTTTACTTCGCTCGCGCACACTCGGCCAGACGGCCTCCATCAAAGACTGCCGGGCGCTGGGTTGCGGCAGTATATATAGTGTCTAGACTGCCACCTAGAATCTTCCCCAACACCGGTGATGCGTCGTGAGGGCCGAGGCGTCAGTCAGTCTCACCAGAACATTCTTGCGTCGTCGCTAGACCCATCGAAACCTCAAGCAGGGGCGAGGGGCCGTGACGCAAGCAAGGCGCTGAGCAGCGCGACAGCCCGCTGTCCATTATTCACGGGTTTCCCATAAAGGGGGGTCAGAAGGCAACCCCGTGGAAGGGGAGGGTGAGGTGGGTCCACCGCCACAGTGCCGGGCAGCAGCGGGTAACAATACTTTCAGCATACCTCATTTATTCGAAATTGGTTAAATGGTATGGTATATATACCAAATATACCTAAAATATTTATATGGCTGCCATTTTGAAAATAAGTACCTAATCATATTCAACAACTTACATTAAACTGGACTATCCTAGTATTACTTATGTGCCAAATTTCGTGAGAATTGGCTAAACAGTTTTTGAGTTATAATGTCAAATGATTATTTTTTTCATTTGGTGCTATCGTTTAAAATGGCATACCGAAAACAATATCCATCTCAAAATGAATTTCCTGGGTACAAAATTTTGTTTAAACGGTTGAGTGGTCCCCGTAATATGACACACCATCCAAAATATTTAAATGGCCGCCATTTAGAAAGTAAGTGCCCGTCGTGGTCTAAAACTATAATAGTCAGGTGCCCTTACTAAGTACTATATGAGTACCGAGTTTGGCGAAATTCGGTTGACGCGTTCAAAAATTGAAGATGTTGGGGGGGACACACTCACAAAAACGCCCATACACATTCACACACATGCAATCTCACCTACATACACACTCTCAGACAAAGAGACAGGAAATTGATATCGTAAGCCTTTCTTTCCTTCGAAAAATAGGCTAAAAATGCATATGATGGTCAGCATACAGTCGCATTTCAAAAGAATTGCCAAATGACACTCTGGTGACTGCAGTTAATACTAGCTAAAACAAAGCTAGCGTTAGAGAAAAAATTTATACAAGTTATACAAATAAATATTTGTTAGTTAAAATTTTCATATTACTGTTAAAATATAATATGAAAGTAATTTTTTAAATTCGGTATTTTATTAAAGTCCCATCGATTTCGTTTCAATAAAATATCATGTCAGTAAAAATACATATTTTTTGGCACTTAAACCGCCTTTATAATGCGAACACTAGTTGGCATGTCTACAACAATTTTCACATATTTCGTATTGAGACTGCTTGTTTCATGTTTAAATTATTGACAGTCAAAATATATTGTTACATGTTGCTCTGCAGCGCTTCCCTTGCCCCTTCCGCTCAAGCGAACCAAGCAGCTTGTCAAGGGTGGAGTGGTAAACCGACGAGTGCGCGGATGTTTACAAAAGTAGCACCGCTGTCGCGATAAGCCTATCGGTTATCGGGACCGCGGTGCCCGAGCGGTTAGCACGCTCGCCTCCCACCAAGGCGAACAGGGTTCAATCTCCGACCGGGCCACCGGATTTTTGGATGTGGGAATCGTGCCGGACGATGCTGTTGGTCAGCGGGTTTATTCGGGGATCTCCCGTTTCCCCCGCTCTTTCATTCCGGCTCCGCTCCATACTCGCCTCAATCACCCTCATCGGCTCTCAAGACCACGCTGTTAAGAGCCGCCCAAATCTCTTCATTCACTCACCCCTATCGGGTCTCACGCCGCCTTCTGTCGTTGAAAGGATGTCTGGGGATTATCGTTGCAGAATGTTCTGGCCATCGCCTCCCGCCTCTCTCAGAGTAACTCGAGGTGCGAACCTTCTGGATCGCGCCAGCCAGGCTATTTAAGCCGCGACGGGCCTGTGAGCCGACAGTATACAGTTTGGATCTTTGTACAGGTGCGCGAAGACATCGAAGTGACGACTGGTGATGAGAGTGACCAGGAGGAAAGTCTGCGAACTGAGAGCATCGGTGCAGTGGAAACTGAGACTGGCGGGCAGGATTATTGAACTGGGTGCATGAATGTCAGGCATTTGGGTATGATAACAATAGACAGACAGACAGATTGAATATACGTAAGTAATGAGTGTGAATTAAGTGGCTGTAACCAATATATAACCAATAAAGAGACAGTTATAAGGACTTTAATTATAATTGTAAATAAAATCTGTAAGAAATTATTTAACATTATAAAAAAATTAAAATTGAATGAAGTTATTTTATTAAGGCCCGGTTGAACCAACATCTTCCCCGATCCAAGATGGAATGATCCCAGTTCCGAAACAGGATCCAGTTTTATTTTGGTTCCATTGTAAAAGTGTTGCACCAACGAAATTTCATGATTTTGGATCTCCAATTCGTCGATCTTGGTTTCAAAGTGAGGGATATAGATTAAGTATTAGACAAATTTTGCTATTGGTTCGTAATATATGACGTCATGGAATAAGGCGTATTTTTCACTATATATAGAACTAGACGTGCGATGTGTGATCTGTTTTAAGTTAATTATTGTTGTACGAATTTTACTGAATAATATTCAAGTGCGTATAATGTTGTTTTAATTTCTATCTGTTTGCGTATTTTGAAACTACTTTTGTCTACGATGGTTGCTGATCTCGGATCGAGATTTCGAACCACCAATTTCGGCGGTTCGAAATTAACTTCATCTCGATCTCCAGTCTAGCTCTGAACTCGAATGGTGCAACAATTTTCTGTGTCGATCTTAGATCTGATCTCGGATCTAGTTTCGAACCACGATGGTGCAACCGGGCATAAGACCTACATCCCTCACGAACTCGCATACGCCCCTCTGGTATAATGTAACAATATTTATTTTGTTTTATACGCATGAGGTTTGAAATTATCGTAATGTTTATGTTCCTGAAAACTGCATTTTATCATTAATAAACCTAAGGGTATTTATCATATAGCGGAAGTATAGAAAATGGGTTGACAACAGAAAATAAGCAGCACTTGAAAAAGTGTTAAATTGACGGTGAACAAGATATATTTAAAACTATAAGTGGCAAATTATGTTGAGACTGAAGTATTCATACATTCATACCCATCAGAAGTGTTTTGATAACTTCGGATGCCGTTAAATGTAGTGCTCGAAAATTGCTGCAGCTGCATTAGGTTTAATTCGTAAAGTAGAATGTATGCAGTGGTATAATTTTCGTAAATAATTATAAACTTTTATTCAATTTTCGCACTCCCGGGTTAATTAAAAATGTTTTACGCTTTCGCACACGTGGCTTTGTCCAGCGGAAAAGAAATAACGGAACCGTCCCGATCGGCGAAAACCTGCGCGAACTTTTCTGATAGCGTCCCATTTCCCATATTTTCCGATATTGCCTCTTATTTTTTGTTCACACTTTTAAACAATCACATTCAAATAAAAATAAAAATATCATGCACCTCTCGCCATTGCGCAATTAACAGTTCACAAAATCCTTCGTGGTGAAAATTTCTAGAATTCCAATTCCCTCTTTCCGCTACCGCCCGTGTTGATGTCCTTCTCACTCGGCAATGGCCTAGCATCGTAGGATATTCGCTCCCAGGAGACTTACAAGGCGGTGAAATTGCAGATGCCAAAATATTTCTAGTCATGCCCAGAGACCCGAAAAATTCGCAAGTGCAATGACATGTAGGCTAGACTTCACAGTCTTTTTTATACGCTCATACATATATCAACTGTCTATTGGTTGATTGTTGTGGTAGTAAAAGGCGGTGGTTGGGCGCACAATTTATTGCGTGTTTGTTATTGGCTCATTTATCTCCAGGAGGTGTCAAACAACACGTCGACCAATTACAAACGTAACATGAACTTACAAGTGTGCGAATTCAACTTGTCTAGAAATGAACCCCCTCTTAATTCTCGGGTCTCTAGTCATGCCTACACTGGGAAAGGTTCGTTAGACATCAATGTATGTATGCCTTTTACACTGATTGTATTGTTCCAGCTGAATAATTCAATCAGGCCAATTATAGTTTTCGTTAACAGAAAAAATATCGCTTTCCTTGTTCACAGTTTTAAAAATTCAATTAAGTATTTGGTAACACGGCGCTTTGTAAAAAGAAATATTAAAGGTGGGCCCAGATAATACGTGGTTTTTACAGTAATGGCCTTGGTTCCCAACTGGTTCATGGATTATGTTGCAGAATGCAAAGAATACACGTTCAATGTGAGTGTTTCAACTCACTGCTCTTGTCTTTCATTACAAATTATCGCAGCAAATGTGCGGTCAAATGTGCAATTAATTTTTCAGCAGTGCTGTTATGTGATCACACCTTTGTTTCTTTTTCATTTTAATGTTTGCCAATAGATGCTACCAGCTACCATCCATTCTCTGGTTTTAATTAATTGTAATACACCAAAAGTAACGCGTTAATTCCAGACATCGTGCGAAAACTACGATCATCAATATAGTGGCGTCCAGCTAGGGTCGATTTGCGTCTTATTGCACGAAAATGAATTCTTGATTGTTTCATCCATAGAATATAGGTTTGTCCGCGTGGTATGCTTTTTATACTATATGAGAGCAGGCAATATTTTTCACGAGCCGCAAAGTAGCAAGGACAGCAGTTACTCTCGGCAGGACGATACGAACGACGAACCGAAGAACATAACACGCCAAAAATAATAAACAAAATTTTATTTTTAAAATGTTGATAATCATTATTACCTCTGTGTAATTTATGTGTATTAAATTTTTTGGCTACTCAAGATAACTTACTTTCGAGGATTAAAATGTGTTTGTCATTTTTATTTTCCTCTGCACTTCTTACAGGATGCCCAAACATTTTCTCTTCATCAATATGCGTAGAAACAAATTAATATTCGCAATCGTCACTCTCAAGACACTTAGACGATTGTAATTTTATTTTGGCGGCCATTTTTTTCCACCTTGCTCGTTTTAATATTTCTACTGTACCTCGGCGAGCAAGAGCAAATATGTCTGTTTTTCATAGCACAATAATAGCAATTGCTACCGCCACCCGAACAGCGTACAAAAAAATAGTTCTTCCGGTAACACGAACGGAAACTATGAGAAATAGCACTAAACTATCAGAATAGCAAACCACGCGAACACACCTCGTATAACGAAATCTAACGGCGCGCAGCATGTTCCGATGTGTATCGCAGCACATATAAAGGCTGTCCACGATAAAGTGAGTACTTTGGAAATCAATTTAAGGAAAAAGTCGCTGGTTCTGCCTGCATATACTTTAACGAACACACTGAGTGACATGCACCTGGTAAAGTTGGTAACGATGGATTGAAAGTAGTTCCATATCTTAACATCAAATAAATATGTTACGTAACCATTTGTGATAGTTCCATTTTTTTTTCGCTTAGAGTTTTTTAATATGTTTACTTTTCTAATAATTTCAGAATTCCACATGACCTATGCATGAATAAAGTGATGAGGCACGTGGCAATGTCAATGTCACATAAGGCTGAAGAAAACGCAACGTGCATACAAGCAGATCTTAAGCAGGGTCTTCAAAAGTGCCCATTTTACCGCGAATAGCCTATAGTAAAATTAACTGTTTTGTGTTAAACTGCGTCACTAGGAACAGGAAAACTTTACGAATACCTATTGCGTAAGCTGTGCTTCAAACGCAAATAAGTATTCATTTAGTTATCAGTTGGATAGCAGTTTACTAAAAATACTCTGAAGAACCGTGGGCCAATAACCGACCTACGGAGAAAACACTCACCGAATCTCCTGTTACCTAATCTAGGGCATAACTGGCTACTCTCACGGGCAGCATCCAATGAAATAAAGCCGTGGCTCGAGAATAAATAGGACTGTGATGTCTAAGGTCACTAACTTACGAGATTTTCCTATACTAGTGTGCAAGCGAGCGTTAAGGGAAAACCTCCGTTGCTATTAGGAGTTTTAATTGTGTTGCGGAGTGATTGCAATACACATTTTTTTTGTTTGCGAAACTATTAGCGAAAAGAAAGCACGTTTCGAACTACGACGAGCGAGATTACTTTCAAGACGTTTGCATTAGAAACACCGTTTCGGGGCGCTCTACATAAATTGAAATTTTCGTTCCTAAAGCCGTGCACCTAAAGAAATATCTGGGTCAGCTACATTTAAAATTACTTGAGAGACCTTCTTTAACCTCGTTACAGACTCTTCACGAATATTCCACTTATCCAGCAAATATCCTAGGTTAGTTTAGACTGAAAAATACTTATTAAATGTTAGCTTAGGTTAGGTTGTTCTAAACTTTTAAAAAACTACATATTCTCCTACTGTTCTGGGTTAGTTTTGAAGGTTTCTTAGGATGTGATACAATGTTGAAAATGTGTGTGTAAAATCGCGCATGCGCAATAATTTTGGCCGCTCATATGCATATGCGCAGTAATCATAGACTCTCGTTTGTCAAGGACTTTCGAAATCAACATTTGAAGAAAAAAAAATCTTGCGTCTTATGGCGGAATAACATAGCCCCGACCAACACAGCACGACACGACCAAAAACGCAACCATGACTCATTTCAATGTGACTACTTGTATTTACAGCACAACCGACACCACACTCTCGCATTTAACCTAACTATTTAGAAGGCGCTGATCGGCTACGTTAGTTTCAAAGGCGGTGAACAAGAGGGAAATTTGTAATACATAATGGTACCATTTGGTATCGCTAATGCATGCAAAGGTAAAATTATTATTTTTAAGAGTTAGATAGAGTAATTTTCAATTAATTTTTCTTTTAAGCTGCGTATTTACCATTGTAGGGAAAGATTGCATTACAATTTCGTTTTGCAATGTTGTACATTCTGTGCATCATGCCGCACGACACGACGAAGAATATAAATCATTTCTAATCCAAAATTGCTGGTCGTACGAAAGAATCGGTAGGGCATACGACGATCTATCTTGTATTTCATTGGCTGTTGGCCGTCGTGTCGGGCGCTTCGGGGCTGTGTGATTCCGACATAACTGCGCATACTTTTAACAGGTTGTATTAGCAGTAAATTTGGCAGCGGAGAAGGAAAAGTAGTCCTATGTAACAGATAATATAAATACACATAAAGGCTGTTCACGATAAAGTGAGCACTTTTGAAATCAACCTTAGAGAAAAGTCAGTGCCTCTGCCTGCATATATTTTAACGGGCACACTGAGTAACATGTGCCCAGTAGAGTTGGTAAGGGACGGATGGAAAGTAGTTAAATATATTAACGCCGTTCAGAAAAGTGTTAGGTAACCATTTAGGATAACTTAAAATATTTATTTTGTTTCCTGTTCTTTTTATGCATCTAAGGGTAAAAATGAACAGATTTGTAAATCATTTACTTTTCTAATAATTTCACAGTTTCACTTGACCGACGAATGAATAAAATGATGAAGCCTATGAAAATGTTAATTTTATATAAGGCGTAAGAAGATACAACGTGCATACAGGTATAACTTAAGAAGAGCTTTCCAAAGTGCTCATTTTATCGTGAACAGCCTATAGGCGAAAGGACATTGAGGTTACTTTGATGGTGGCATACCCGTGCCCTGGTTGGCACCGGGAGACTACTGCGACCGCAGGCAGCCCTGTGTCTGATCGGATACTGTGTTATGCGAAACATTCCTTACTGGCTCGTCTGCCGGCTGACACTTAGTTCACCGGCCGCCGATTGGCGAAAGTAGTTCCGAAATGTTGCTGGCTAGTGACGTAATTTTGCCGGCCCGAGTGGCTGGAGTTTGCGGAATAAGCAACTGTTTCGTCTCTGTGACCTGAAGTATTCTGTGCCCACGCCTTAAAGTGTGATTTTTAAAGTTGTGAACCCTGAATTTATATTATTATTCTTCTGGTTGTTTTTATTCTCGTAAACCTCCTGTCACACTGTCAAATTTTTCCGTCATACTGCTTCCAGTAAGTTTCGTCGAATAAAGTTGGACAGTTATGACGTCATCTAAGCGTCATAAGCGCTGCCACTCTTTACTGAAAAAATAGGATGGCTTCCGTTTCCATCAAACATTTGAAGATGGGACCGGTTCTAAAATATATTTGATGTTTGGCGGTCTAAGCAAATAAGAATCGTGCACCACAAAAATGGATGTCAAGAAACTTAAAATAACGAACAATTGCTGGAAACGAAGTAAGTAATGAAGGTAATGACTATGCAGAAGCTGTATGGACGTGAATGCTATTTTAACTGAATATTGCACATAATATTACGAACTCAGAGGCATTTATTTCACTATGGAGGAAACATGCCTTATAAATAAAATGATGATTTAGTAAAGAAACGAAAATAAATTACGATATTACTTACATTTCTTCCTGTAATGGACCGCATGGAAAAACGAAAGCATTATCTCACTATGAAAATCATTTTTAAATTATATTTCTAATTAGTCTCTCCAAATAAAATTTTGACAGTGTGACACATTTTCAAACACATTCAAGATTATTTGATAAAATTTGTTGGAAGGAAAAATTTGATGGCCATATTTTGTCCTCAAATTTTTTTGTCAAATACAGTTGAAGGCAAAAATTTGACGGTGTGACAGGGGCTTAAGAGTAAGACATTTATAGGCTATTCACGGTAAAGAGAACACTTTTTAAGGCCCTTTTCGAAATTTTCCTTTTAGCCAGTTTTTATCTTTCCGCCACTTTTTAACATCAACATTGCCACGTGACTCTTAAATATGGTGTTTACTTTCACCACTCTCAAAGGTTAATGACTGAGTCTGCAATAATACACGCTTATTAGTCGCTAATGGCTGGTGGGAGGGCCTTCAAAAGTGCTCACTTTACCGTGAACAGCCTATAGTAACACATTTCCTTTCGTAAAAACTACGCATTTTTACTTGATCGACTAATGAATAAAAATATATGGTTCATAGGGTAACGGACCAGGGAAGCGCCACGGCGAAGCAGGCCACGAGTCGCGGGCGTTTTAAATAACACAACAGAGTTCAGGAAATACAGGAGTAGCACGGGTTGTGGACCATTAGGCGAATGACATGTGGAGGGAGCGTATTAATTATTGGATTAAGCCTTAATACAACGGTGAAATTTCGATTTAATCGGATTGATCGGATAAGTATTAGCCAGTTAATCGGATTAGACATTAATTCGCTCCAACCACATGTCATTCGCCTAGTGGTCCAGAACCCGTGAGCCACTCACTAGACATGCTTTAAGGCTGGCGGAGCAACGAGCGATGTCTTACCGCACCGAGACGGCGTCGGGTCAAGATGGGGCGACGGCGGGCTTTCCGACTGCCGTAGCGAGATGGAGATTCTGCCTTCGGCGACATTAATGTCACGACGTTCCATATACTTTGGGGTCTTTTTTAACTGTTTGGAGAAGCGTGGGTTAGATTATATAAAGGTATAATGAAGTCAATACTAAAGTGTTAGCATCTAACTCAAGTCAATCTCCCCCGAGGTATTAATGTAACATAATGTAAAACGTATTATAAATCATAATGTAAGCATTGTGTAATATATATATTAATACAATGACGTTTTAGCTGGACACAGTGTTCTCCCGCTGAGTTCGCTCCCCCCACTTAATTTGAACAGTCCCCATATGATACTGTAATAATAGCAATGTTAATGTTACATACGGTGGAAAATACAAAATGGGCCGTAAGTAGATCCTAACCAGGCCTTTCAAAGTACACAGTCAACCGTCAGCTGGATATGAGATATAGGCTGTTCACGGTAAAATGAGCACTTTTGAAAGCCCTGCTTAAGATCTACCCGTATACACGTTGTGTGTTCTTCAGCCTTATGTAAAATTAACATTTCCATGGGCTTCATATATTTATTCATACGTCGGTCAAGTCAAACATGCGAAATTAATAGAAAAGTAAATATTGCACAAATCTGCTCACTTTTACACTTCGAAGCATTAAAAAAACAGAAAGCGAGATCAATTATTCAAGTTATCCAAATGGTTACCTAACACTTTTCATTCGACGTTATTATATGGAACTACTTTCCCCTCCATCGTTACCAACTTTACAGGGCGCATGTCACTCATTGCGCCCGTTGAAATGTATACAGGTAGAGGCAGTATTTTTTTTTCTGAGGTTGATTTCAAAAGTGCTCACTTTATCGTGAACAGCCTTTACCCGACTAATCCAAGGGCTGTTTTAGCAAGTGACGTCGTGAGTGAAACAGACCCGTCGTCTAGTCGAAAGAATATTTGGGAATCGGGCTAACACACAGTTGTCTTTCCGAAGCTGTCATCTCCAGAGTTTCTCTACAAGCCCATGAGCAGGAAGATCAATGGCAGTCGGCAGGCGAGTGGGCGAGGTGTGGGTGCGCTCGGAAAGGTGTGGTTGGGGATCTTCAAACTACTACTACCCGAACTGATGAAGACGGAGAGCAAGTTTGTCAGTAAACAACCACGCCTATATCCCCTCCCGCCTTGCAGCTCTGGCAAAATACTCTTCTACTGTTTCTAGCAGCCAGCACTGCATTTAACATTGCTCCCTCGAGTCCTGTAATGTGCCCTTTTCCTCATCTTGCATCACGACACGCGGTAATCTGAGCCAGATAATATTTTTACAATTTTGATTACGTTAGTTATGTACCCACAAACATTGCTGTTCAGTTTCACGTGGCAACATAACATCAAGAATATTATCTTTACAGCAATCCGAAAAATTTTATCAGGATTTTTTTAAATGTTTAATGACAATTAACTATTAGATTGACCAACGTGATTCGGCGCAAACAAAATATAAGCACAGAAGAAAATTATATTAAGGGAATTTTTCATATATTTAGAAATGTTATTTCTAAATGTTTAGTATCACGTCCTTAGAAACGTATTATGTTTATTTCAACGAATAAGATAAATACGCCAGAGCAAAGCCAATTATCTATATGTAAGAAAAATATTCTTAAACCAACTTCTATTTCCTCCTAAATACATACTTTTAGCTAAAGTGATGTATGTTGATACATGATAAAATAATCGACCGAAACATACGGTGAATTAAATATTAATAACTCAACGCAGAAGCTGTTTTGGCTTATCTGCACATTAAATACTAGCTCGCTTACACTTTTCTTTTTTTCGGAAACTTCTTAGTAGGTATACTTGAAAATTAGCAGTAATAAAAATTCCGTTTTAACGATGACTAAGTGTGACGTTAATTTTTCATCTTTGTCATAAGAAAAGAGCAAAATCGGAAATTTCTTTGTCTGACCAGAATACGATCTTCGTGAAGAACCAGTAATATAACAACCTTTTTCGTGTAATAACGCTGTTACATTAAAGGCTGAAATTGGTTACGCGAATTTGTTACTGCAGCCATATGTAACACTTTCAGTTGAGCGATTGCAAAAAGTGCATCTTCGTATGCTTACTGTGCACCTCTTTAACAGAATGCAAACTAAAGGAAATCCTAGCCTTAAAAATCCGGTATCATAATTATTTATAATGCCTTTTAACACGTATTAATATTAAGTTTTTATTTTTATTTTAATACAACTGACCTTACTTTGTAATAGAAAACGGTATATCTATATTTGATCTTAAATTATATTTATATTTAGAAATTTTTAAAATTGCGTTTATTTCGGCCACTTAAATAACAACGCCGCGATGTCTGAGCGGTTAGCCTGCTCGCCTCCCACCAAGGCGAACCGGGTTCAATCCCCGGCCTGGTTACTCCCGGACGTGCCGGATGATGCCGCTGGTAGGCGTGTTTTCTCGAGGATCTCCCGTTTCCTCCTCCCTTTCATTCCGGCACTGCCCCATACTAACCTCAATCTCCCTCATCGGCTTTCAAGACCTCGTTGAAATCTCTTCATTCACTTCACTCATTCATAAGAGCCAGTCGGAGCGCAACAGATGAACAAATTCATTCTGACGTACTCGCACGGTCAGTTCACTTTGAAAGGAAGTGATAGCAATCGGACAAATTTCGGAGCCAATTTCATTAAGTACAGAGCTGATCATGTTTGAAGTGAACTGGTTCTTCGTTCCGTGTGACAGCAGTGTAGGGTTGTTCTGGTTTGTATTGGCTGTTCACGGTAAAATGAGAACTTTTGAAAGCCCTGCTTAAGAAATACTTCTGTGAACCTTGTGTATTCCTCCTCAATATGTAAAATTATCATTTCCATGGGCCTCATCACTTTATTCATGTGCCTGTCAGGGGAAACTGTGGAATTATAAAATAAGGAAATATATTATAAATCAGGTAAGTTTTACACTTCGGTGCACTTTAAAAACAGAAAGCGAAATAAATAACTCACAAATGGCTACCTAACAATTTTTATTCGGCCTTAACTTATGGAACTATTTTCCATATTTTATCATCAACTTCACTGGGCGTATGTCACTCAGTGCGCCCGTTAAAATATATGTAGGCAGGGGGAGTAGCTTTTTCTGAGATTGATTTCAAAAGTGCTCACTTTATCGTGAACAGATAAAGTGAGCACTTTTTAAATCAACCTTATAAAAATGTCACTGTTCGTACTTACATATATTTTAACGGCTGCACTGAGTAAAACGCGCCCAGTAAAGTTGATAACGATGGAGGGAAAGTAGGTCCTTATCTTAACGTCGAATAAAAATTGTTAGTTAATTATTTGTGATAATTTAAATTATTTATTTGTCTTTCTGTTTTTTTTATGCATCGAAGTGTTAAAATGAACAGAATTGTAAAATATGTACTTTTTTAATAATTTCACAGTTTCACTTGTTCGACGTATGAATAAAGTGATGAAGCCCATGGCAATGTTTATTTTACATAAGGCGGAAGACAGCATATATCTGCGAAGACATGTTTTCGCCCCTCCCCCCACTCAAATACTAATCACTACAATTCGTCATCTTTTTAACGCTATCTAACACTATTATAATGGTTTTGTGGTAGCAATTTTGAAAGAAGATAATGAAGAGTTTAATTATGTTTAAATACTTAACAGAAATTAAAATTCAGGTAATGTTAGTTAATAACAAACTACCAATCGATTTTAGAAATTTAATCATTTTAATTTAATACCAATGCGTTGTATGTATGAAGACAAACATGCCTTATGTTATGCAAATGTCAAAAGCTAAAAATCTACATACAGAACAACACAATATTGAAATGAAATGTAACGGTCTAGATGCTTTATCCCAGCTTCTTCGGAGAGATAGAAATCTATAGGATGAGCAACGTCAAAAGTTGTTATCTAATGGCGAGATTTGATTATTTCGCACTTAAAATAATCTTAGAATACAATAATTTCCCTTATGTGTTTTCAAGATAAAATACTTAAGGCCCCACAGTTCGGTGCTCCATGCGACCATATGAATCGCGTGAGCCTTAACCCGTCCCTGTCCCCATCCCATGCCTGCCGTGCTACAACCATGTCATCCCACGAGCATTTTCTCTTAACGATGATATGTCCGAACCGCGTCGTTACCGCAACGCCATTCGATAGCATGGTACAGGACGAGGTAGACGTATTATCGGAATTGTGAGGCTAAAAACGCTTTTCCACATGTAGGCTGTTCGCGGTTTCTTCACAGTTTTTGAATCAAACATTTGGAAAATCACTCCATGTATGAAATGTTTGAATATTTCTTAAATATGCTATGTATCACAAGTGTTTTCGCGTATGTTAACGTGGGAGTATCTTATATATATTGTTAAATTGAAGTTTTACCTTATTTTATTTATAAATTTATGATAATTAATCTATAATAAATAAAATGGGAAACAGTGACAAAACATGTGTGTTGGTAGCGCCTAGTAAGAAACTGTTCTCATGCAAAATAACATTACAACTAAGTGCGCACGAATTCGGTGCGTCTTCCTTTTATAATTTTCTAGAGTTAGTTAAGCTTAGTTTACACGAAACGGAGGAATATCCTGGAAGTAGAAGTTTAGCAGGGCTTCAGAAAAATATTAGGTAACCGTGAATGGATTGTAGCGCACAGTGCTGCAAGATGTTACACCATTACGAAATTTTCTTTACCCATGTTTGAGAACATCGATGGAACATCTGCGGGCTGCACGTGCAAACTAGGGTGGGCAGAATGTTTGAGATTGATTATGAAGAGCTATTTGACGAAGAGGGGAGGGGTGGGGTTGAAGTGATTATATTCGGATGGCTCTTAACATCCGGAGTGACCCGGCCGGGGATTGAACCCGGATCGCCTTTGGGGGTGCAAGGGGCAGGGTTGGAGGCAGTGCAGTTCGGCCATATGCAGCCAGTTTCAGCGAATGTCGAGCAGTGGAATTACCACGTGTGGTCGCCAGTCTACTGATAGGTTTCTTCACACTTTTTGCATCAAACCTTTGGAACAACCCCCCCCCCCCCCCTCCCGATGTATGAAATGTTGGGTTGTTTCGAAACAACTATGTATGTTTCACAAGCGTTTTGTTTTTCTGTTACCATAAAATTAAATACTGTTGGTTAAACTGAACTCCTATTTCATATTTTATCAAAACTTGTATTTGTTTTATCATTAATATGCATCAAAACAAAGAGAAAATAGGCGTGTTTGTCATGCATGGTAATTAATAGTTGTTATGCAAAATATTAGTACCCTGAGTGCGCACGACTGTGGTACGCTGTCCGTTTGGTGTGATTTTCTACACTCTGTTAGGCTTTCTTTGCACGAGGCGGAGGAATATCTGTGGAAGTAGAATGTTAACAGGGCTTCAGAAAAGAAGGAAGTTACTGCGAATGGCGTTTATGTATTGTCTAGAAGGGATATTTAATTTAACGCAAAATATAAAGCATTTCCTATATCCCAGAAATATTAAAGTCCTGTAAATTCCAGGATAGGCTAATTCGGTCAAATGTTTCTGTAACTCTTCAGGGTATGACGAGAAAATTGTTCCACTCCTTACTATTAGAATTATTGGGTATTTATATTTTGGTTTTTAATTACTGCAATTTTCATACCTTATATTTTATGTGGTGATCATAGCAGTTTTTATCATTTTGCCATAAAATCTGCTGTGGGTATAGGTAAACGAAATATAAAAATTATATCTCGCTGTCAGTAGAAATACGTATGTCACAAATTCCATATTCGAAAATTTAAACTCATTAACATTTAATAACAAGCAATCCGCGAAATTACACAGCATTGGTGTATTGTGTGCTACCGTTAGAAAACAAAAAAATATCGGAAAGGTTATGACAGTAAGGAATATTTTTACGTCACGTAATTGGTTTTGTCGGAAGTAATAAGTTTAATGACTAGTCACCGGACCCACATAATTACTTTCTATTGTACGTATCCATTATTTTTCCGACCCTGAAATCCTGAAAGAAGAACAGATTAACAGATTCTAATATTTTTTTAAAGTAAAATAATGGATAATGTTTTTAGGTTGAAGTATTCGTACTTCTTTATTTGTGGATGCACTGTTTATGGCAATCAATTAAGCAGTGCGAAGTCACTTCGTTTTTATAATCGATAACTGCGGATTGCTATTTTAGTGTAATTTTCACTCCCTGGCTCAATAACGGCAATGAAATGTTAGCTTCCGACACATTTACGTATCGTAATTTCGTATCCAGCAATGAAATGATCCATTAGTAAAGTATGCATTTATAATGGAGATTATGGGTTTTCCCTATTTTCTGGACAGAGATGTACTTCCCCATGCTTTTAACTGCTGTGTAAATCCAGCGGTCACTCGTATTCAACAGGGTTCATTTTCAGTGCTTTTGTTTTCTGGAAGTGCCACATATTTTAGTGAGTGGCCTAATAATATTGAAGAGGCTTTTTTTTTTTTTTTTTTTTCGTGCTTGTCGTTTTAGATACTGTTCCTAAACATAAAACTAAATTATTTATACAATTTTATTTTATTTTTAATTATGTCGACGTAGAAGTCTTAACATATGATTTATATTACGGTGGTCACCAAATTAGAGCTATTTTCGCGTTTGAGACTTAGTAGCGAGAAGGCAATAAGAACTACGGTGACACGCATATCAAGTGCGCCCCCAACGCCACTATGTGTATGGCCTTGAATTAACGTGCAATGTATTCGCATTGTTGCGTATACTGGTAAGAAGTCTAGCAGAATTCAAAACAGGCTACTATCGCAGTTTTCTTCATGTTAGGGTGGCATGTTTCAAGATACAGCAGTCTGAAAAGCCGCTTTTAACTATATTGAGGTTCCGTAATGCTACATATAGCCTGCATGCCATTTTGAAAGTGACATTCCGTCCTCATCTGTAGTATGTTTTCTTTCCGTAGGTAAACATAAAGGGGACACACGTTTAATGGTTTCGTCAAAAGACCCGTATTTGAAGCAAGTTGGTGCACTGTTCAGGTCCCTGGTAGGCGATAGCATTCGAGATTGAATAATTTCTTACGGGACACTGGAATTAATTAACCTTTAATACAATCGTGAGCCATTTAACTATCCAAGAGAAATATTGATGCATTTATTTCGGGTATCATCATGCACCATTATAACATATAGGGAAACGTGGGGCATAATGGGGTATACAGGTCGAATGGGGTACCGAAATATCTAGGTTGTTAAATGCTGAAATCTATCGGACTGGCCGCGAACTTCTTCTCCTGGTGGAGGTTGAATGCGCGAGGCTGGCCAACCATCATAGAGAATATTCTTTGACCTTGCAGGGTGGAAAGTTGTTACCGGACCATTGGATTACAATATTCTCGGCGGCTTCATGTTAATGTAAGTACTTATTCTTATAATATTTTTTCTTCGAATATACTTTGTAATAACATTATACATTTGTGAGTAGGACCTACTGTAACAGTACTTTGTTATTTTTCCTTTCATTTACTGAGATGTGTGTTCCTGTGTTCGATATTGTCCATTTCATGTAAGTGAGGTAAAATTTGACAGACAATGTGGCCAACCTACGCAGTATGTAAACAGTAAATGCTCTCGTCTGCAAAGTATTGTATCAGCTGATGAATTGCTAGGAAGTATGTTATGTTGGCGATTTTGATAATGGCTTTGGAAGAAAATAGTACTCAGAACTAAAAGTTGCAATTTAAAACTTTTATTATACTTACTTTTATTATACTTATTATACTTACATGTTAGCAATTACGACGGAGCATGTCGACACTTTCGAGCAGTGAAACGTTTCCAGCCATGTTTCCAGCCCGGTGAACACCATTGTGCTTGTGCATGTGCTGTTTTATTATTGTGTTTAAGGTTAAAGAGTACCTGGTTGGTGTTGTCGGGATAGTTTATCGGTAGTTCATTATTTTTTATTTGCTTCATTTAAGCATAGTTGGTTGTAGGAGCAGTTTTAGTACGTTTTCTTGAATGAAATGTAATATTATCGACATATGTTTGCCACATCGTAAAACGGCTCGTTCCGCCATTTTCCTTAACCACCGTCTGCAATAAAGTGACACTATTATTATTTACGTTTATAGGTTTTAATTTGTTGTTTTCATGAAACGTGCGAAGTGTTGATTTTAATGAATGATTCTGCAAATAAATTATTTGATGCCAGTGACGAACAAACGTGATTGTATTGAAGTAATCGTGCAAGGATTCCAATAGAAAAACACGTGTTCAAGAAGTTGTGAATTACAAACATTAAGCTACCGTGTTTTGTAAATAATGTATTTCGAAACCGTTTCTATAATGTTTGAAATGCACGTGGCCTAAAAAAGCCGCACTTTCAAATATTTTGTAGTGTGTAAATATATTTGTTTATTTGGCCTATATCGTTAATCCAACGAGTGTATGTCTAACTTCGGTCAAAGCTTATGTATATTGCTGCATCAGAACGGACAGCAATGTATGCATGGTCTTTTTTTTCCTATTTAAGTTAAAACTTTCGTAGTTATAACAATTTAAACGTTAATGCCGCTCGAGCAAAATATTTCACTGCTCCATCAAAACAATATACAATAAACCTAAAACTCAAAATGACACACGTTCGTAAGAACAATCTCAAAACAATGCCATCTCATGGTTAAACTAAATACCCCTCCACCCTCCTCGGCTACGTTTGTTTTTACCCTCGAAAAAATAAACAGCGACCCAACAAACTTAACTTGGCGATTACATGAATAAAACAGGTTGTAATGCAAACCTAGCTATAAAATCTTACATTGATAACTGGAAGGCAGTTAGCTAACATCAGTCTTTCAGAAAACACAAGAGGAAAATGCAAGTGTGCATTGGACTCATAACGTTTTTTTACAAATGTTGTTTTCTTTATTGACAGAACAGCTGTAGTGGAAGAATACATTGCAGCCATGCTATTTTTCTAGAATTGTCAAAATTTACCCCACTTACATGAAATGGACAATAACAATGATAAGGGGGCATAATGGGGTGAGGCACGATGAAACAGTACCCCGTTCTGCCCCATTTCCCCATTCTGCCCCCCTCCCCAGTTTTTCACCGTCTGCAAAAATTAACTATGATTACTACATTACATCCTGCAAACAGTAAAAGTCTGTTAAGTAATTGCAAACTAAAAAATATATTTTAATGCATAGGGAAGACCGGTTATTTAAGGAACCCTCATTCTAATGTTTTTTTTAAAGAGGGTGTGTGTTCCATTGAGAAAGAGAAATCTTTTTTTTTTTTTTTCGAAACTTTAAGTACTTGCAATAAAAGTGTAATTTTTGCTATGTCAAGGTATAGGACAAGGCAAAATATATGTTAAAGATAATAGCGTCATAGTGCTATTATTTTCGTACTTACAGTAAAAAAAAATATTTATGGTAATTATTCCAGATGAGAACTACCCAATGCCTCCAAACAGTAACAACTTGAATAAATAGTTTAACATGCCATATGCCATAACCTTTAAGGCGAGGTTTTTTAATTTGAATTGAAAACAGTTACAATGTAAAAATAATAATTTTTGACTTTTTAATGGAACACTTTCTCTTTATATTTACAATGTAAGCTATTTTTTTTTAATTATGAATTTTGTTAAATATTTTAGCCTCCGGCTCCCTTCGCACTTTATTTGCTCCAAACCAAAACTTGACCAAGCCACCACAAGATAAGCAATAAGTTGACAGTGGTTGGTAGAAGGGAGCGGATAACTCAGAGGTAGAACTGCTAGTTGAAGGAGGCGATGAGTAACACAGTTATTGCACTAGTAAGTGGCTCCGTGGACTACTTTAAAGCTGCTCAGCACTTCAGTGGACCTCGAACTACACTCGAAAAGATACGTAGCAAAGAAGAGGAACAATCCGGACTACGAGGTTGTTCCACTTCTGGCCAGGTATAGTACTATATTTAATTCTCAACAAGAAGCAGACCTGGTGAATCATAATAAAAACGTGGAAAAGAGGTTATTTGGGTTTACTCCAAAAGAAATTTGACGTTTGGCATATGATTTGGCCGGAAAAAAAAATGGCTTCAGCAATACTTTTTAAAGGAGACGAGAATGGCAGGACTTGACAGTCTTCGGAGTTTTTTGCAGCGTAACCCAGACACCACATTTCATACACCTGAACCTACTTCAGTAGAGAGTGCAATGGGCTTTAATAAAGTGGTGGTTTATATATCCTTTGGTTTGTTGGAGGAAGTAGACCACACCTATCACTTCCTGCCTATGTTGACATGACCGGCATTACAACTAACCCTAAATCCCACAACAGAGTCCTCGCTCGAAAGCGCAGTCGCCAAATAGATCGTGTTACACCATCTCATAGGGGCGAAACTGTCACAGCAGTGATCTGTTTTTTTTTCTGCAAGTGAGAATTATATTCCACTCATGCTAGTTTTTTTTTTCAAGGAAAAACAAGCAACAAGAATTTCAGCCCAATCCACCCCTAGACGATGGGCAGAAGTTTATGAAACTGGCTGGATAAACAAGACATTATTTTTCAAACGGCTGAAGAACTTCATTCTCTTTTCTAAGGATTCAAAGGAATTAGGCGTTCTTTTACTTCTGGAGTGTCACAGTTCAGACACAAAGAGTCTGGGATCAATTGCTTAAGCACGAGGTAATGGAGTTCTTCTTCTATGTTCTGTGACGGCCATACCTGCACATCGAACGAAAGCTAAACCGACGGTGCCATATTGAAGTTGAGAAAATGTTGGCCGTTTGGGACGGCTTCCCTTCGCTGCGATGTGGGTGTGTTTGACGAGTTGGCGAGCTCCACACCTTACGTCCATTTGGGGGGGGGGGGAGGAGCTGCTGGTCTGCAAGTGTAGGCGCCGCGGGGCTGCTGCCGTTCACGATATGATGACTGCTTTCCCCTCCCTCGTACGTCACCTTGCCCACGTGACGCCAGTCAGCCAGTCACGTACCACCAGGGTGCCCTTCCAGGACTTCCGGATATCGATGAAGTGAAGATCATTTTCTATTGTTCTCGGAGGTTTCAAATAAAAAATAAATATAGGTGTCTCGCTTGGGTTCAGGGAGACAGCCCAGGGTATTCGCTTGGGCAGGAATTGCTGTTCCGTCAACATTTAAAAAAAAGGGGGGGAGGCTTTGCTACCATTTTACTTAAGTTACGTATCATGTGCCATATTTTTTATATCATGTAAATTTTGGCAAAGGCATATTTTATATATATCATGTAAATACTTGGGGAAATGACTATTTTTACACCAAATGTAATCAGTGGGAAAATTGGAAAGTTATATTTTTACATAAAGTTTATTTATTGTGAGATTCTGGGGAAACACTTTGTACATGATGCAAATTATTATATAAAGGCTAAGGCAATGAATGTTTTAACCTTTTCACTGGAACTAACCCAAATCCCTTTTTTGACAACGTTGGGGGGGGGGGGAGGAAGGGCTCTCAGCTGTTTTCTAACTTAAAACACCTACATTCAGGAAGAAGTTGAGACAAAGACCTCGTCCTGAGTGTGTTGGCAAACACCGTCATATACAGGAGAGAGAAATCTGCGCCACTCTGTTTCCTCAATGCAGAGAAGTTAAAAGGGAAAGAAAAGTTTGTAAAGTTGTGAAATCGTACCAACTCCCTTGGGTTTGTTCCAGTGGTCGTAAGAGTGACTTTTTTTAGTAGTGGTGCATCAACTGATTCACAGAATGACTTCTACAGGTATCCGTACATCGTAGATCCAGAAAATATCTAAGAAAACTCTGCAGAAAAGTTTGACTGATGTAAGGGTGTTGTTCAATCCGGACGATGGGGTAGATATCCTCCGTGAACATATGAGGGAGCTAGTCAGGAAAGGTGACGTAGCTGCTCAACAAGCGGGTGAGTCCGACGCAATTAGCGTCTTAAAGAATATAGAACATTTGCCACCTCATTTTGTGGATAGTATCGATACAGTGCGCAGCCTGAATTTAAAGTTAGTAGTAAATATCTTGGTGCAAATGGCTAGAATCGCGTCTTTAAATGTTTGTGAGATCATGCTTTTGAATGCCGCTATAAAGTTCAAAGTGCCAGAGCCTTTACTAAATGTAGTGGGGGCAGGCGATAAATGGACGTATGTCATTTAGTGAGTTTGGTCAAGCAATGCTGAGTCAGACGGGTTCATAAGTAGCTATAGCGCACCAACGTACGAAAAAACTGGAAAGATTTCAAAGTCCCAATGAGTCAATGCAGCAGTTTGTCAGGGAGACTATTAGATGGGTAGAAGTGTTAGGTTTGCCGTGTGGGGAAGTCGATTTAGTGGAAATACTGTTTTTTAATCTGTTACCGGAAAATAGTATTTGCTTCAAAGCCGAAAACGTTAAATGAATTATTAGCTTTATTAATTCGAGTGGAATTAACGATTGGTAATTGAAAGCAAAGAGAGCCTCAAGTAGTAACATCTAAACGGCAAAGCCTAATCTGTTCTCGTACCAATCATCCGACGGCTAAATGCTTTCATAAAGCGCAAAAAGGCGAAAGGAATTCCGTGCAGGAAAAGTTAAAACAAAAATGTCAAATTTGTTTTGGGAATAATCATCCGACTGATAAATGTTTCAATAAGAAATCAGATAGTGACGGGAAAGAAAAGCCGCTTGAAAACGGAAGCCAGTCAGACGTAAAAGTAAATTCAGAAAATGTTGCTAAGTCTGAAGGTCGTAAAACTGTAAATTATATTATTTTTTCAGGTGCGGTAATCCTGGGAATTTTAAATTTAATTGTCCGTTAAAGGGAAAACCTGCAGGAATAGGCGCCATCACAAACACAAATCTATGTAACAAAAATGGCCTACTGTACATGCAACTTGTGATTGTAAACTTAACGATGTCAGGCTTGGTTGACTCGGGTGCTTCAGCGACGCTTATAAGGCAAGACCTTGAAAAAAATTATGCGGGACGCGCCGCTTGGAACTGTGCAGTTAAAACAGGGAGAGTCAGTGGTATTTTCCTTAGACGACGGAGGTTTGATAAAGTCAAACATAATAGCTGTGATGAAAGTTAAAATAGAAAATATAAAGTAGCGTTCCGTGTTATTGAACATCTGTCACATGACATAATTTTAGGTATCGATTTTTTGGGTAGTATGCGCGCATTCGTTGACGTAGCAAAGAAGGAATTACGGTTTAGTGTTTCCCCCGACACGGTAGTAAATTTGCAAGTAAAACCTTCTCATTTCCGTAAAATTCAGTTGCTTCAGCATTCTGAAGAGGTAGCGAAAGCATCAGAACAGCTTAAAATAGAATATAAAGACGTGCTTACGTCGAAATTAGGGTATTGTAAAGAGATTCCAGTGGAATTAAAACAAAGATGATAATGAACCTGCTGTGTGCGTGCCGTATCGTGTGTCAACACCCAATATTAAAATATTTAAAAAATTGATCACAGAACTGCAAGATCAGGGAATGGTAGAAAATTCTACAAGTCCGTACGCAAGCCCGTCTTTTCTAATTCCTAAGAAAACTCCGGGACAGTTTAGAGTTATCTGTGATTATAGAAAAATAAATAAAAAATTGTATGTGGACTCCTATCTGGTACCTGTCATGGAAACGGTATTTCAACATTTGCACAAGGCAACGTATTTCACTATCTTGGATTTAAATTCGGCATTCTTACAGTGTGATCTACATACCAATTGTAGGGCGCCGTTAACGTTTTGTATACCCCAGTGTATGTCTAGAGTGTTAACTCACGTATTAGGAAAATATCTATATGAGTTTGTATTTATGTACATAGATGACGTGTGCATATACAGCAATACGTTAGAGGAACATCTTCAACACTTGCGGATAGTATTAGACGCGTTGCGTAACGCCGGACTGACGGTGAATCCGGGAAATATAAGTTGGGCACAACAACACGACCGTTATTTGGGATTCATAATTTCCGAAGGAAGTTTGCGAACAGATCCGGAAAAGGTAAAATCAGTCTTAAATTTCCTGCAGCCTAAATATGTACGAGGAGTGAAAGGATTTTTAGGTATGGTAGCATTTTATAGCAAGTTTATTCCGAATTTTTCCGATCCTGCATAGCCTTTAAACAAATTTAAAATAAAAAAACGCTCCATTCCTGTGGAACGAAGACCAGAAAAATGGTTTTAAAAAATTGAAAGATACGTTAGCAAATCCTCCCGTTTTGTATTTACCGAATTTTTCCGAAGAGTTCTTTTTGCATTGCGATGCCAGTTCTGTAGCAATAGGAGCGTGTTTAAATCAGAAGATAGATGGTCATTTTGTACCGAAAACGTACGTCAGTAAATTATTGACTCAAGCAAAACGTAAATTTACTATTTATGAAAAAAAAATGCTTAAGTTGTATGTGGGGTATAGAAAAGTTTGCAGATTATTTGGATCACGCACCGTTCATGTAGTACACGCACAACCAAGCGCTCAGCTGGTTTTTAAAATCGCAAAAGCCTGCAGGAAGGTTGGCTCGCTGGTTAGTAAGATTAGCCCATTTCAAATTTAATGTGCAACACATTCGCGGGTCCGATAATTAGGTAGCAGACGCGTTGTCACTTATGTATTGCGCCGAAGAGTTTGAGCAAGGCGACGAGCAGGTGAAGAATGGGGCATCTGTAGAGAGTGTAGCGAGTGTCGACAGTCAGCTGTCAAGGCCAGCAGTAGGAAACACAGACATTTCAAAATTGAATACGTTACAAAAATTCCCAAGCGTGTTTACTGACATTAAACAACAGCAAAATGCTGATCAGGAATGTAAGCAGATTCTGTCTGAAATTAAGAATGCAATTTCGCCGTATGTTATCCATAAAGGTTTTCTAAGTGAATGGACGAGACGAGGAAAATTCAGAGTTTTTGTACTTGAAGATTTGAGGCGATGGTGTTTAAATATTATCACGAATATTATTACGTAGGGCGTGATAAAAGCATGTGTCGCGTGTTAGAAATTTTTACGTGGCTGGGAGTTCGCACCGACCTTGAAAACTGGGTAAAGGCTTGTGACGCGAGCCAACACGCTAAACCGAAAAATCAAAAACCGGAAGGCCAGTAAGCGGGTACGGTAGCCACGTATCCTTGGGAACGTGTGTGTTTAGACGTCATGGGTCCGTTGCCCCGGAGTACATCGCGTTATGTCTATGTCCTAGTAATAATAGATAGTGTCAGCAAATTTTGTCTATTTTTCCCGTTACGCACCATAAAGGCAGTTGAAATCTGTAAAGTTTTAATGCAACGGTTGTATAGTGTCTTTGGCTCACCCGAATATGTAATAACAGATAACGCTACGTATTTTTGTCGCAAGAATTCAGATATCTGAATTTTATATAGTGAGTTAACATGGTTCAAACTGCGCCGTACCATCCACAGGCAAATTTAACAGAACGTGTTAACCGTAACATTAAAATTGCCTTACGCGGTTTTCAGTCAGATACGCAACGTCACTGGGATGACGTTTATTATACGTACTGTTTTTGTATTTCAATAATTTGATTCATAGTGCACACAAGTATGCACCAGCTGAAGTGTTTTTGTGTTTCAATAATTTGATTCATAGTGCACACAAGTATGCACCAGCTGAAGTGTTTTTGTGTTTCAATAATTTGATTCATAGTGCACACAAGTATGCACCAGCTAAAGTGTTTTTGGGGCGGAGATTGATGCACCTTTTAGTAATTGTGTGGTCACTCCGCGGTGTTTGTTTGGAACATGTGATTAATAAAAAACTGGAATAAATATGGGCGTAGGTGACACGCAGTTTAATTACGTATCACCAGAAAATGGAACAAAAAAGTAATGTAGTTTAGAAAGATGTAACTTTGAAACTGATTATTTAATTTTAATCGAGGCTCGCCACCTCAGTTCAAAAATTGATTATTTTAGTGCTAAGTTGGCGGTCAAATAGTAAGGTTCCTTTCGCCCATGACAGTATTGATTGAAGATCCTCATTCTCCGAACAAATATGAAAAGGTTTATATCTCCGAATGTAAAAGATATCACGTACCCACAACATAAAAGGGCTGTCCTCAGCCCCTTTTTGTGAAATCCTCACTGTTTTCATTGAAGGATGTCAGACTGTTTTATTAAACATCCTAAGATTTTAAGATTATTGTATTTTTTAAAATATATTAGTTTTCCAGTGTGAATTGGAAAAAAATTTAAGAGAGAGTATTAGCATTTTGTAAGCAAGTATACTCTACTCAAAAGTCAAATGAGTACATAAGCAAAAATGTAGGAATATGTAAAGTCGTAAATATTAAAAGGTATACATGTATATATTATGAGTGAAGTTATAGAGATTTTATATGTAAATGGAAAAATGGTTCAAAATTTAAGCAAGCCTACCAAAAGTTAATTTTGAAAGATTTATGAATGCTTTGCGTCGAGTGAGCCCTGGTGCTTGTCTGTTTTATGGTTGCTGCTAACAACGTGAGGCTTGTCGCATGCGGAAAGGATCCTGGAGTAAGGGCCTGGCCAACCTATGCCTTATGTTCTGGATGCGTGTGCGACACCGACTTCGTGGGTCTTCTTCAGGGGAGGAGGGATGTGACGGCTATCCCTGCACATAGAACGAAAGCTAAACCGACGGTGCCATATTGAAGTTGAGAAAATGTTGGCCGTTTGGGACGGCTTCCCTTCGCTACGACGTGGGTGTGTTTGACGAGTTGGCGAGCTCCACACCTTACGTCCACGAGGGGGGGGGGGGGGCTGCTGGTCTGCAAGTGTGGGCGGCGAGGGGCTTCTGCCGCCCACGATATTATGACTGCTTTCCCCTCCCTCGCACGTCACCTTGCCCACGTGACGCCAGTCAATCAGTCACGTACCACCAGGGTACCGTTCCAGGACTTCCGGATATCGATGTACTGAAGATAATTTTGTATTGTTCTCGATGGTTTCAAATAAAATATAAATACAGGTGTCTCGCTTGGGTTCGGGGAGACAGCACAGGGTATTCACTTGGGCAGGAACTGCTGTTCCGTCAATATTTTAAAAAGGGGGGGGGGGGTGGGGCTTGCTGCCATTTTACTTAAGTTGTGTATCATGCAGATGATTGGTGAAGCCATATTATTATATATCATGTAAATTTTGGCAAAGGCATATTATATATATATATATATAATGTAAATACTTGGGGAAATAACTATTTTTGTACCAGATGTAATCAGTGAGAAAACTTGAAATTCATATTTTTATATGACGTTTATTTATTGTGAGATGGGGAGAAAAACTTTGTACATGATGCAAATGATTATATAAAGGCTAAGGCAAGGAATATTTTAACCTTTTCACTGGAGCCAACTCAAATCCCTTTTTTTGACATCATTGGGTTGGCGGGGGGGGGGGGGGGGGGGCTACATTCAGGAAACAGTTGAGACAAAGATCTTGTACTGTGTGTGTTGGCAAACGCCGTCACAGTCCCCACCTCATTACACCCACAGCCTCCAGCCTCTGTAAATGGGATTCGTGAGACCTTTGAGTTGGTACTAAGAAGAGGAGGTTTTAAGATGGCTGTGTGAAGTATCAGAAGGTTATACTGTAAGTCTTTTTCAAGTTTCTACACTGTTTGGGGGCAGCTTATTAGTAAGCAGCAACCATGAATACAGCTGCGAATGCATTGAAAGCCACTGGAATATGACCTATCAAAAGACAAGTGTTTCAGGAGTGTGATTTTCTTCCAGTTGCAGCTTCAGGCATTTATTCGCCGCCTCTAACACAAACCTCAGCATCCTATACAAAGCCTGAAGCTGGTCCCCCAACTTCCCTTGCACAACCTCATCTTGGGGTCCCTACACTTCATTCAGTATTCGCAGCTGATCCTAAATCATCCGCCTTTCCTTGTGTCAGTGCAAACAATGTTTCACCATTTCCACAACCTGCTAAAGGCGAGAAACGAGACAACAGAAGACGAGGAAAAACCGCTATCCTAACATCAACACCATACAAAGAATGACTGCAATATATGGAGCAACAAACAATTACTAACATCAAAGCAAAGAGAAAAATTCGATTTTCTAAAAAAGGCAAGCAGAGGGCCGAAATTTAAGAGAAATATTAATAGGCCTAAGCTAGCACAGAATAGGAGCAGCCAACATGGTAAGGAAGAAAAGAAGTTGCACAGTGCTTGTATTGTGAAGAATGGTGGTCAAAATCAAATTAAGGCTGGACAATAGGTACATACCGCAAAAAAATGGGCACACAGTTCTTGTGCTGGAATCGAAAGTGACGATGAAGTGATTCATGTCTGTGACTTATGCAAACAGGCATTGGTGCGCTGATCTTAGGAATTTCAATATGTTTGGCTATAAACCTATTTTAATCTGAACTTACAATGTGTTACTGTCCCTTTCTTCAGTTTGAATTGTTGCCATTTGATTTTCATTATTTTATAAAACAGTAGGTTTATAATCGTACTATATAAGGAGACGATCTCTGTCTGTCCGTCTTTAATACTTCTAAGTGCCTTGAAACTCAACAAAAGTTCTTCAAATTTTGCAGAGCGAATCCTCAGGGTCTAATACAGGTCAAGTTCGAATTTCAGCAAGATCAGATTACGAAATCATGAATTTTGACCCTAAAAACTAATTTTTAATTACTTTTTCCTGTGGAAGTTTTGTATTAGTGCATAGAGATTATTGCATAAAGATATGAAGGTAATGGAAAATCATTTTTTTTTACTCTAAATGTCTCGTTTCAGTGTTAAGTTAATTTCCATTTCACGTGGGGACTTAATGGCCAAGTGGCTAGAGCAATTCCAAGTGGAGCCTTAGTGGCTCAGTGGATAGAGCGATTCCAATAGGGGCCGCAGTGGCTTATTGGATAGAACTATATCCAATTTTGAGTTAATTTCACATATTTTTTGCCAATATTTGTATGATAACAAAAATTTGTAACATCGTAACTATTCTAGTCACGCGGCCATACTGAAAACACGGTCACGGACTAACCCCTAACATATTAATATTGGGTTTTGGCCTAAAAGCCACAAAAAAATACTTTGCAATACACATGTGTTCACAGTTGGTGGAAATAACAAATGAGATATTATTAAACCATTTGCAAGTAAATTTTAAATGTACCTCATTTTACACTACCCAGAGAGACAGAACGGGACAAACTCACCATTTCAATAAAATATGTTTATAAAACTGCGCATCAGAAGTTTTTTTTTTTTCACTTTCTTCTATAAGAAGTGTACATAAGGGTCCAAGAAACACGTAAAAGTGGATAAGTAAGGATTTTTAGTACTTCTCACCAACAATAGCAAGATTAAACAAAACTCCTCTCATTGTTCACCACCTTCCCCTAAACATTAATGTCAGATATTTTTGACCTAATTACATTACTCTGGTAAAATATTTTCTCTCATTGCTAGTGTAAACAATTCTATAGGATTGCTCTTTCTTCATATTTCTTCATTGACGTCTATAAAATTGTAAAATACAATTAAACTCTATAGTGTTAATTTTTGTCTCATGCCCGCTAAAACCTGTGAGGTGGCGTTGTTGGTAGCCCAGTGGACTCGTAAGTTTATGGGAGTGTCACAATGCTAATCCAGATGCATCCCGCTTGCTTCTGCACTCACGAACGCACACATATACACATTTCATACTACTTACAGTCAGCAATTTCCCCCTCCATTTCCACGCTAAGTGTGCTACTGTAAGCTGGTCTACTCCTTTTCTAAGAAAGGCATTTTATTTTTAACAGGACACCTCCTGAAGTCCGGGAGCCTCGTTACCCAGTGAGATCCTTTTTTCTCTCTCTCTCCACCACTCTCTGCAAAGCATGCATTTCAACTCTTCTGAGACATTGAACATGAAGGCGTGCATGTGATTTCTGTGAAGTATTTACCTAAGTCGCATTTGGCCACTTGCGCATTCCACAGCCAAAGTTTGAGAAGTAGTTCGAAAAGGGGAGGGCGGAGGCTGTCGATATATCCGTCGCAGAGTTGCAAACTGTCGCTCTATCCCTAACAGAGTACGCAAGCTGTTACTATATCGCTCGCAGAATGGCAAACTGTTGCTCTGCCCCTTGTAAAGTAAACAAGCTGTCACTCTATCCCTCGCAGAGTAGGCACATTGTCGCCCTATCCATTGCAGGCTCTTACACTCGTGAGTCCCAGTACAGTATATAGAAAAAAATATTAAAAATTAATTTAGTTTATTTCCAGTAAAAATTTATGGGCGAGCATAAGCATTGCAAGAGTTACGAAAAATCATTTATTTATCGAATTACACTGGAGCCTGTCTTTCAATCGCGAGGGTTCATATATTTGACATTATGCAACTGTCAATTTTTTTCTAGATCGACAGTCAGCGATGACTTCAGCGTGTAAAGAGTTTGATTAATAAGATATTTCATTTCACTGATATAAGAATCGTTTGTGTATTGCTATTAGTGGTTAGTGAACTTTTACTTATAAAATTTACTTTTTTTTTTTCTTTTTTTTTTTTTCAATAACGAAATACTCTGTAACTCTCGAAACTTTGTTGTAGTATGTCATTCACAAGTTGTTATGGCTGTATTCCTCATGGTTCGTATTTCATATAGTGCCCCTGACACTTATGTTTAACTCTAAAAAGGCTCGTGGTTCGCTGCGCACTTAACAGATGGCGTTGCGTGCCTAGGCCGAACGAAATAAAGTCAGGAGGTTGGGGGGAGACAATCGTGTGCCGGCATCGGATGAATAAGTTAATGTAAAATAGTGGGCAGGGTCTCTCTCGCTAGCTTCCAGTTGCACTCCCCTCTTCAAACATTCATTACTTTAGTCCTCTTCTGTTCCCGTCCAAACTCCCCGCTCCAGCCGCCCCCCCCCCCCCCTCCAAACCCCTAGCACAACCCATCCCACACCGCCCATGATATTGATTGCGGAACCAACCCCTCCATCGTCCCTCGGCCGCCACGATGCAGCCCCCCCCCCCCCCCGCGGCTTCCCGAACGTACACCGTGGATTCCCACCAGCTAACGCCGCCCGCTTACACAAGGTTCACATACCTCATTCCGTGCACACAACTGGGCCGCCCGAATGGCGTTGCCTCGTACACATCCCACCGCAAATACCCCCCCCCCCCCAGGATCCGACCCGCCTCGGTAGTTTATGTGGCAGAAATTGTTTGCGGTTAAACGTAGCCCCTCCCCCCTCCACTCCCTGCCTCCTCACGGTTGGTGGGCCGTGTTGATTTTGCTGCAATTAAGAACCCCAAATGAGCGTTCAAACACTCGGGTTGCAGTTCCGGCATCGCAACTCGCGTTCCGAAGAACTACACCGGCGAATGTCAGCTTACGTAGTACATTCACGGTTAGTTCCAACTTTTCTGAAGCCCTGCTGGAGTTCTAGTTTCTGGCGATTCCCCCTACACCTCACACAAACAATGCTTAACCAAATTTAGAATATTAACACCTAAAAGACAACGCACCGCATAAGTGACAACTCAATGTAATGATATTTTGCATTATAACTATTTCTTACTATATAATACCAATATACCTATCTCCTCTCTGGTTTTATTCATATTAATTATAAATTAAATAGATAACATATGAGTAAAAGTTCAGTTTAACCAAAACTAAGGTACTGTTATTTAACAGAAGTATTACACGCTATAGGCTATTCACGGTAAAATGAGCACTTTTGGAAGCTCTGATTATGATCTACTTGTGTGCACGTTGTGCATTCCTCCGTCTTATGTAAGATTAACACTGCCATGGGCCTCATCACTTTATTCATACATCGTTCAAGTGAAACTGCGAAATTATTAGAACAGTAAATATTTTAAAAATTTGCTAATTTTTACACTTCGATACATTTAAAAAAATAAGCGAAAAAAATTATTTAAGTTATCATAAATGGTTGCCTAACATTTTTTATTCGACGTTAATGTTAGGAACTACTTCCCATCCATCGTTACCAACATTACTGGGCGCATGTCACCCAATACGCCTGTTAAAATATATGCAGGTAGGGACAGTGACTTGTTCTAAGGTTGATTTCAAACGTTCTCACTTCATAGTGAACAGCCTTTAGCAATGTATGGCATATTAAGGAAACAACCAAACATGTCGCAAATAAGCTGATTTTTCCGAGGTTTTACTTAAAAAATCTTAATATACCGTAGATAGATTATCGCTTCCCTGTCAGCTAACAGTTTTATCCCGGAATACGTCTGGGCCGAAAGCGAAAATCTCATGCGAGTTGCGAAGGATTTGACTCCGCTTCATTCTCTAGTCTTTGCACCAAGAGTGCAGTCTCGATCGATGAAGGTTCGGGTTATCCACTTGTGAGAAATGATTCACATGCGGGAAACTGTTGGATATATTCCAAATGAATGAGTCGAGGATATATTCTGAAACTTGTTTTTCGACTGTTACATCACTAAATGTTGTTCACGTAAAATTAACATAGCCATTGGCCTGATCATAATGTTCATGCTTCGGTCAAGTGAAACTGTGAAATTATAATAAAAGTAAATATTTTACCATTTTTCTATATTCTTACTCTTATGTGCATTAAAAATACAGAAAGTAAAACAAAAAATTTGATTATCCTCAAATGTTTTCGTAACACTTTTAATTGTACGTTAAGATATGGAACTACTTTCTCTCCGTCGTTACCAACTTAACAGGGTGCGTGTTAGTCAGTGTGCCTGTTTAAATGCATGCAGGTAGGGACAGTGACATTTTTCATAGGTTGATTTCAAAAGTACTCACTTTACGGTGAACGGCCTTTACCTGATATATTTAACCTTTCAAAGGTAATAGATTATTTACGTTCACTCCTGTTATTCGCATATAATACAAATCTTAACAACAATTTCCATTAGAGCAGCTGCGACTTTTTTACTTTTATTTATAGCTGGCTTCCTTTGACAAAAAAAAACGTATTTTAATTCTCTCACAAACTTCTTCCGATCAAAATTTTAATTTGAGATATATACGATATTACGCCATTTCCTTTTGCAGAACTAATGTAAATCACAACTGGCTAATCGTACTGTGATAGATATAACAGTGAATTAAAAACGTACGGTGTGACAATTCCCACAGATGATGTTATTCAAATGAAGGAACTTCGCCAGCTCGAATTCATTTCCGACAACACGTTGACAATTGTGGTAGCTGCTTTGTCACGTGACCCTGAAACATCAACACCGTCTTGTTTATTTAGCTAGGTTTGAATTTGCATGTGACGCCTGCAAATCGGTCAACGAACACGATTGAAATCGAATAAGAATTAAAATTCGTTGCACGTTTAATTGTTGGAAATAATATTAATCCTTTCCTATGTCACGAAAAGTATACTTCCCACAGTTAAGAAAGTTTCTTTTTCGTTTTTCAGGACGTGTCGTAGTATGAGCACTGTAAAGAATTTTCTAGTAAACTTCGTAGACAGAATTGGAAGTGTTAACCTATACATGTCATGGAAATACCACACATCAGGCTGCAAGTATAGGAATGTCTAGCGTCACTACTATATGAAGATGTTAACGTCCCTGCATTTGACGGTTTCCTGAGCAAATGGAAGAATGCTACCTGCCATCGAGGTATAGGAACGACCATACCATTCATGGCTAATTACTATGTATACACCGATGCGGTAAATTTGCGAATAATTTCTTAGAGTGTATCCTTACCGTAATTAAATGTATCAGTTTTAAATTATGCTAAAATATCTATTATCATTTATTTGTAAAATATAAATTATATCAGTTTACAAGATTCCACGCTTCCGTCGCCATTGTCTAAATGACTGTCTTGGCCTCCGGACTGGAGCCACATATTCCCGTTTGCAGTAAAACAACGTATTATCGTACAATCAAACAGGCTACTTTAGGATTTCTTGGCAGCAGTATTACACGACTGAAGGCCAGGAGTTGAGGACAAAGAAAATTTTGAAAGTGTGGTTTTAATAATGTGTTTCCATTGCAATTAAGCATGAATAATAGGCAACGAGTCAGATATTGGGCCTACTGCGTAGTTAATTTTCGTACAGAGTACTTACTGTTATACATTAGCTTTTTTTTTTTTTTCGTACATCTCCACAGCGTAATTCGCCAGTACGTCTAGTCAACATTATTGCTTTCCTGTCATGCAAAGTGGCAACGTCTCGACAAACCTGCCTGTAGTACCGCTCATTCGGAGTAGCTCTGGCAAGTGTTTTTTGAAGTGACTGATATGGGCAATTGTTTCTCTTGTTGTTCCATATGAACTAGTCTCATTACGAAACCGTTTTGCATCAAAGGAGAAAATATACGTTTTATTGTAGTAAAGTTTTTCCATGATAATAATTTCTTCCTGTAGTTTAAATTTATTCAATAGTTTGAAACCACCCACCAGATAAAATTCATTTTTGCGGGCATTAATCTATCGCTTTAATTTATAAGCTTTTTCGGTTATTGTTTATTAATTACACACGAGTATCTGGAGTGTGTTCTTTTTGCTTACCAGTTTGTGCACTAAGCAATATATAAAACAGCGCTGAGCTAACTTACTTTTCAGGCAGTTGTTGAGTTCTTCTCCCGCTAGCGTATTAACGTAGACTTCTTCACAAAAGGTGGTCGCCGACATTGTGAAGGGGTGAAACAGTTTCTGCTGCACGACAACCTACAGTCCTCTCTGTCTCTCTCTCTCTCTCTCTCTCTCTCTCTCTCTCGTCTGCTTCCATGTATTCACCACCTCACCCCCCCCCCCCCCCAACACACTTTTCTTCCTTTTCTTTCTGAGCTGTTGGCAAAACTGCAGACGCCGAAAATACCCCCGGCAAGCGAGACTAAACATTTGTACACAAGGAAGAGCGGGGTCGACGAGGTTTCGTCTGCAGTGAAACCGCTGAACCGGAATGGTAAAAGCGTGCGAGGTATGCACATACGAGCAAGATACAACATTTCACGAGTGGACTGGGGGGGGGGGTATGTTTCAAGCGATAAACTGACTGCTGCTGCCCCGAGCGGTAAAATTACAAGGCTTAATTTCCACCCTTTGAAGATTTTCACAGGTGAAGTGAAAGATCACTTTTCACTCCCTCTAATTAACGCACGCCCTCTAAACCGTTTTAGTAAAAAAAAAATTTATTTTGGTTGCTGTTAAGGTGAGCTGTATTAAAACAGATATAAAAATGCGTGAGATAAAAAATACTGCTACCGAATTTCCGTCAAAGTAGTTGAGGAGATTAAAGCACTCAGGCATTTTCCATCTGCCACAGGCTAGCTTTACCTGTTGAGTCACGACCATAAATAGCTATCCCAATATTACGATAAGTTCGTTAAAAAGTGGTTCTTAGTTTGAAAAACATACCAGCACCTTAAATAAGAATTAACAGGTTTGAAACAAATGTCATGCTACACGCTGCCTCGTGCGCATAAATTAAAAATAAATATGTTTACGTTGATGATAAAAAAACTCATAAGTCATCGAAGGGGCTGAAATTAATGTTTGACTTTAGAATACTGTTTTAATATGGCAGTTGTGAATAAATTATCATTATTTCGTTATAAGTGGTCCAGGACAACTATCTCCAAACCATTCAGAATGCTCAAAGTCACGCAAGTAAGAAACGACACAAAAAAAATCCTATAATCTAAAGTGATTATGAAGATCAGTATGCAACCTTGAAAATCAATATTTTAATTACTTTAATTCAGAATATTATAAAATAAAATGACACATGCCACACTAAAACATAGCCCATCCCTCAACGTGTATTCTTTTGGGAACATACACTTCCGTGTCCACAAGTCATCAGACACCAACTCTAATTTTCCCCACCCACGCATGCCGGTGCTACTCCTTACTCACCTCGCTTCACCCTCATCGGCTCTTAGGACCCTATTCTTAAGAGCAACCAAAATCTCTCCACTACACTCAACGGCGATTGATGTATCTCACTACGTGACGGACTGTACTCCCTTCTCTGCGCGGTCAAGATAGTTAAAATTGTTTCCAATGTTTTTAAGTGTATCATTATATTTTTTGTTGCAGTATAAATAGTATTATAAGAATAATAAAATGAGCTATATAAATTGTATACATATATATATTAATTACACAGCTCAGAAGTTAACATTGCATATGTTAGCGCTCGAAATATTGGTTCTTGAAAACTTTTTATGTGGTTCCAGAGGCATCGTCTGGCTCGATTACCACGCAGGGTGGGAGGCGAGCAGTCTAACCATTATGCTACCGTGGGCCCTTGCTGCTGAGATTTTGTTCCTCAGTCTCGTGGACAGATGCTGCCAATGACGTGAAATACAAACAAATTTCTATTTATCCCGACACGTGAAAGAGCGGTGCACTGATACCTATTTTTAAGTCGGCCTGACTGAATCTCAGCAAATAACACGGGTTCGTAAAAAAATGTTCCAAAGTAGAAACGATTTGATGAAATCAGAAATGCATTGTACAAAACTTACAGTTCTTCACAGGTCATAAAAAAACTATCAGGAAATAACTCTTCGATTACCCCAAATGTCACATATTAATCAAACACTGAATAGTGACATAAACAAAAGATGACAAATTGCACGACCGTCAAGTAAGATTACTTGAGTTTGGAAAGATTGTACTCTGAATATAAATATGCACAGGCCTGACAAGAACTGCCCTCTAGATTCCAATACTGGCTCCCAAAAATAAAATAAAAAAATTATCAACATCGAAGAAATAGTCCACAAAATCGTAGTACACAGTGTACTCTCCACGCTACATTACAACAAATGGTTGTTCGTCATCCTATTGTTTCCAAGCTGTCACCTTTGCTGTTGAATATCCACGTAGACATTCTGAGTGATGATAGCATATGCAAAACAATCTATGGCTCATAATATTATACAGTATATATGTATACACCATAATATATAATTATCATGTAATATCACATATATTTATGTAATTTGATACATCATATTCCACGTGTATATACACCACTCAGCACTTCAGAAATTAATTTCTTTAGATATCCAAATAAAAAATGGTCGTTTTCTAATTTCACACAGCGTAATTGAAACTGCTAAAAACCAACAGTTCTTTCATCCCTTATTGCTTATTGCAATTAATATCTGTAATGAAGCTAGAGAGGTGGCGAACGTACTACGTTAAGCTAAATTAATTATAGCCTTTTGGAGTTTCTGTGAATTAGTGAACAAGCTAAATTTGCTGCAGAGCACTAAATAAAAGACATGGGTGAAGAAAATCGTCCACTTGTTTCAAGTGAAATAATTATTACGCTATGTAAATTATTTAAGTTTGACTTGGCGACTTAACATGATTACTGGTCATTACAACAATTTTTCTAGCTGTATTACAAATACGGGTCTTGTAACGTTATAATGAATACATTTTACGAAGGATATTATTGTAGTTTAACAAAATTTTGTAAATGAACATAGAGTTTCTCAGTAAAATTTTCAATAAATTTTTACAGTTTATAAATGTTGGGATTATACATAGACTTGCATTACACTATAAAAAAAGTTGCTCTTTAAATTTATGTCACGATATTATATCTTTCGGCTCCGTACAATTGAAAATATTTCAAAACTCCTGTTACAAACTTGCAAATTGTTGTATTTGTACACAACACAACGTTGTAGGTCAACAATGATATTAATACAATCATGACAATCTAGAAACAAAATAAAATTCTATCTATGATCCCAAAACGTGTAGCACTGAAAGAGAAAACTTGCCCTTCAGAGAAAACTTTCTGTAGCTACAAAATTATCCAGGAATATAAGGAGATAATAGACGTATAATCAGTTTAAATCAATGGCCTGTACCTAATTTTTCAGATAAGGGAAAAAATGCTGCAGTATAGCTATTGTACCGGTACCTTTGATTTCATGTTTTTAATGATCGTATTGCGATTTTAACGTTTGAGATAAAATTGAAGGTCGAAATAGTTAGAAGCTGATCACCTATCACAGTTGAACCAAGCGTCAGATTTCAAGTAAACTGTGACTTCAAGAAATACACTTCAGCTGGGACAATACTCGCGAGTCACACCTATTTTTAATTTGTGTGCATCAAGAATTTTAATTACAATTCTATTATTTACGGTAATAAAAACAACACGATTTTATTTCGTATTTCAAAAAAGTTATTGCAATGTGACAACGCCAACAATTTCTCTAACATGTGATGTGAATGGGTGACGACACCAGAACTCTTCAGAACGACACAACACACAGATGTTACCAAATGTAATGTTGCCATATTGATATAACCAACTTAATTCGGTATTGTGCGTACTGAAAAATCTCTGAAAACTGCATTACACTGTTCCACGGCCTTGTGAGTTTAAATTCCCGGCTCATCAAGACTGGATGAGGGAAAACAATCATCATAAAAACACACATTTTTTTACCATTTAGTCGAATCAGACTGTTCTCGGTGAGAAACTGTATCATGTAGTGCAATGACCGAGAAAGGACATATAAACTGACAAGAATGACTCTGGAAACACCAACACATTACTGAAATCAAAACGCAGTAAGTAAGAAAAGTTTCAGAAAAATCGAATATTTATTTGAAATGTCTTCAGTAGAATTCTTGCTGATAAAAATGAAAATTGTCGGATAGTTAAAAGTCATAATTATGTATGAAATAGTATGGCTCCAAGTTATAGTTAAAGTGTTATGTCACTTGTTTTAATAGTAGCCTCGGCAACACTAGGCCCTCTCGTGATTGAAAATTAAGTTACACTCTAAATCCGAATCAGTGATATCAATCAGTGAAAAATCTTTCACTGAAAGTCAGTTGATAAGGCAATGCTGACTGGCAAATCAAGCAAATTAACTGGGAACAAGTGAGTTATAGCAGTGACATTCGTGACATTCAGTGGGAAATCACAAATAAATCAGTAAAACTCGATCACTACATTAATTAGTTATCTGGCACTGATTAACAGAGGCTCAATTCTCACTGTTTTCAAACATTTGGCTCAACTCTTACTAATTCAAGTTCGGAGTGTAACTTTAAGCCTGGCAAAAATAAATAAAAATAAAGTAACCCTTTGAGAGATTATTAAAAAATGTTCCTTCTCAAAACTATCTCATGGTATTTTATTAAACTTATGCCAGGTTATTAGTGGTTTAAAACTTGAAGGAATCAGTTCGACTTTAATTCAAGATGGCGTTTACAAAATGTTCGAGAAAATATCAATGGAGTTTAATTGATGGCTTAGCTGTTTAAAATTATTACTTCGAAAATCTGGAAGTTCTGGAGAGTCTTGTAGATCTTGTTCTCGGTTAAGGCATTCTCCTGGTTGCCTCAAGACATCTGCTTGAAGGCTCCCCTGAGATAGGCTCTCGGGCACATAGTGTATATACAGTACCAAGCAATTTAAGGGGCCGCGATGGCTGAGCGGTCAGCCTGCTCGCCTCCCAACAAGGCGAACAGGGTTCAAACCCCGGTTGGGTCACTCCCGGATTTTTGCATCTGGGAATTGTGTGGGACGAAGCCTCTGATCGGCGGGTATTCTTGGGGATCTCCCTTTTCCCCGCACCTTCATTCCGGCGCTGCTCCATATCTCAATCACCCTCATAGGCTCTCAAGAACTCGTTGTTAAGAGCCGCCCAAATCTCTTCTTCTCTAACTCACCCGACCAATTGAACAAGGATGCAGTAATTTGACTTATTTAACCTGAAACATTAACTCGGGCGACGACAGTACAGGCCTGCTTCTTTCTATAACGACTAACTCATCTTCGTCTCCATCGAGACGACCTGTATACAGATCCGAAATCGGCAATTAATATATGAAAATCTAATTTAAATTTAAATTTCTATTGGCTAAACCCACGCGGGTCAGTGTCATGTCCAAGATGTCTAAAATTTTTCAAAAATTATTTTACTTATGGTACCTTCAATAAATCAACATTATCACGAAAGCTGTAGAAGTAAAATTACATATCACGCTTTTCCGTTGCTATGGCAACAGATTAACATCCTTCTCAGTAAATAATGCCTTCTTATATTAACCCACATTAAGTAAAAATAAAAATATTTTAAATTTGTTGCCTAAAAATCTGAAAATATATATGTAAAATAAATTACTGTTATCAACAAAAATAACCTATATGAAAATAAAATTACATATTTAAAATACGAAAATAAATATATCAATAAAATTGTGATGATCATTCAATTTTATGACGTTGCAATCATCACTATCATGTCACAAAATCATAAAATATTCTCAAAAGCTATTTTTAAAAAAATTTGTTTTGTACGCTTTTAATGAACTGTACCGGCAACAACATAAATTTGGGTAGGAAAACTATTTGGTTAAAACCAACCCTAGTTCTTAGACGTGATAGAGCCAAGAAATGCCTAATGCGAAGTAAACATTCTACAGCATGGCCAGGCACGTTTCTTTAGGACACGGCTTCGCCCAATAGCCACGAGCACGGTATAGCGACGGGTTTCTGACGGTCCCTAGAATGTGCTCTGTAGGCTCAGAAATCCAATCAACTATAGCGTACACCTGAGCTTCTTCAACAGCTCGCTATATTTTCCACCACCTGCTGTGGATGATGCAGAGCCGAGCTCTTGCGAAAGTAAGGGAGTCGCGGTGGCGCAGTGACTAGGGCGTTCGCCCCCCCCCCCCCCCCAAATCCCTTTTCCGCGGCCGTCAACAAGGCGTACCTGGCTCGATTGTGACCACCGAGACTTTCAAGGCTTGACAACCTTGTCTAGCCAAGTCAGTGACGTAACGACTCGCTGGTCAACATAGTTGGCCAATATGGATAGAGGGCAGCTTGGTTGGTTTAGGCATGTGGCAGGTCGTAATTTAATTAGAACTGGCGTACGTTTAATAAAAATGAGCGATCTCGTGTAGCTGAAAATATTTCGAATTCCCCCGGGTATGTTCGGCAGGCTGCCCCCTCCTAAGTCACAGGCACGTGACGCGGAGTGGGCGTGGCTAAGAGCTGCAGCAACACATGCCTTTGGAGGAAAAAGGATACAAAACTCGAGTAATAGTTCTGGGAGCTCAGTTTTGTCCGAATATATTCCAACACATTATATGTAATGCAGTTAAAGTAAATTAGTGGTGAAACCATCGGAATTATGAACTAGCCTGTATCAGATCTGAGAAACAAATAGTAAATTATAAATTTGAACATATCACACTGTACAACTGGAAAAAAATTACTTCCAAATCATGCATAATTGTAAATATGAAAGGAGGTGTTACGTTATAATTCCCCTTGCCAACACACACGAGATGTTTGAAAACATAAAGTGATAATCACTAAAAACATTAAATAATACATTATATGGAATAACGTTTTCATATGTATGATAATTAGAGACTATGAAACGTCTCAAAATCACTGGCCTGTAGTCTAGACTTCATAATCCAATGAATACCCGATCAACTACTGTATATTCACTGTTCGTTTCTCCAGTAAGTGGGAAATATTACTCTAAAGCATACAGCACGTGATCCCTAAACGTCTTTCCTTGCCAGTTTCGTATTTACTTCGCACATTCCTGAGTGAGCCTTGTTAACTGTAATCCAATGCAAAGGTAGATTAGGTCTATAAGTGTGTAAAGTTTAGCTTGTCCTCAAAATAATCCGCGCAGTTTTCCTGTTCCTGCTTTGTTCCGTTCATACATAAAGTAAAGGCCTATTTACATGCACCGACATGTCTTAGCCAAATTTGGATTACAGTAACCAAATTTGGATTACAGTAAATAGCTATTGTTTATTAAAGTGTTATAACACGGATTTACTACAGTATTATCTACGGGAGTGATTATAGTCTCTCGAAAGATCTACGGTTATTTAAAAATACTCAAAATATTCACCATTTAAAACATAATAACATATAGAATACATGCAACGAGCTACTAGATATATTTCGAAGGAAACTATTCGCATTAATGTGAGCACTTCTTGATGCCTGTCGCATTTTATATATAGACGTATGCACCCAAATGTCGATAAAGATTACGTATTAAGTCGTAACTCAGTTTTTTTTTCATTTGTACACAAACTGAAGTATAAATAAAATTGCTTGCATGTTTCATGTGTGTGTTATAGCACCATTACGAAAAGTGTTACGAGTTCACTTCGGCGCGAACAGTCTATAGTACCGTTACATCTAAGCTCGACAGTTCAACTCGAAGTGTTTTGTCATGATGTGGTTTCTCACCGTACTGCCTCCAATGGCATTGGCGATTCGTGCTAGTAATGTTAAGTAACCTAATTTGAAATACTTGGTGGCTGGCAGACACCACACCGACCAGGCACCTAATTGATTGGTGGATACATATGTAAGTGTGCTTTCTAGCAATTGACCTATCAGTGTTTCGCGCCATGTATTGCGAATGCTAGCCATTGTGGCGTACAGAACTAACATTTGTTTATATATATTTATAATGTAGGCGAATCATGTTTGTGATCACAATGTAAAATATTATCACACACACACACACACCCATATATATATATATATATATATATATATATATATATATATATATATATATATACACACACACACATATATACATATCGTTCAGTCCCACAACTACAAAATAAGCAAAATATATACCAATTTGATACTTGCGTTATCTTGGACTGTCTTACACACGAAACACCCACGCATATAAATATTTACTCAATGAATGTTTCTTTAAGAATTGCCTTCCTTGCGGGATAAGGTATTGCAGTTTCTAAGTTTGAGTCCAAATTGGTTGACCAAAAATCGAAAATTTAACCGGTGGAAGACCGTATTCAGTGCCTGAACGAAATAGGTACCCAAATAGAGATAGAGAATTGCATTTTCTTTATAACACACCTACCAACATCTAACTTTGAAGTCCCCGCACTTTGACCTCATACCTACCAAAATCGTAGAGGTTATAGTGACGTAAAGAGTTGGGAGAGTGGAGGTACGTTTTAAATATTAGTAATATGACATGCAGTCAAATGAAAAGTTACTGAGCCAGAGTTCCAAAATGTCGTACAGGAAGGTCCATCCTAATCCACTCAAATTCTATTTCGCAGTGGTTCTTAAAAAATATTTAATCATTTACCACCAATCTGTTCTACTTTCTAACCCTTTCTTCTCCGTTTATTAGGTTTGGTAGTGCAATTAAGAAAATGAATAAATTCACAATAACAATTTAATTTGTAATGTTGTGAGTAGTATACAAAAATTGCTTTGGCGCAAAGGGATGGGGGATAGGAGAGGAGGAACCGCCCGCCATCATGTTGGAATTTCCCTTTTTTCCCTTAAAATTTCCTTGTTTTCCTCAAAATGAACTAAATATCCCTAAAAATTTAGATGCTCAGTAAAAACGTCCCTTTTTCCCCTAAAAAATTCCCATTTTCCCAGGCAGATCAGTGACCCTGGGTAGAGCAGTGAGACGGATCAGTGACCCAGGGTCAAGGATCAACGACCCGGTGACCGGGATCAGAGACCCCAAGGGTAGAAGAGCAGGGCCAGGACCTTTGCCCTTGACCTTTGACATTTAACCCAAAAAATCCAAAAAATTAAAAAAAAATCGACAAGATTCCAAAAAAAAATAATAATTCTGGAAAGTATATTATTAAAAGTACTAAAAAATTATTTTAAAAATATTTAAAAACGTATTTTAAAAAATTGTAGAAAATGTATCATCATCAATTTATTAAAAATTATCTATAAAACTTTTAAAAATTCACTAAGAAATGAATTACTAAAAATGTATTCAAAATCATTTTTAAAATCTATAAAATATTATTATTAACAATTAATTAAATAATTATTCAAAATCGTTTTAAAATGTATTAAAAAATGAACTTTCCAGAGGTCAACCCCCACTCATACACATCCACCATCTTGGCAGGTGCAAGGGGCGAACATCTTGATAGGTGGCCACCATGTTGGTAGGCAACCGCCATCTTGGTAGGCAGCCACCATCTTGGTAGGCAACCACCAAATAGGTAGGAGACCGCCATCGTGGTAGATATCACCTGTCCGCCATATTGGATGCAGGTAACCATGACCTCAAACCCATGACCTTGGATGACCTAGAAAACCAAAACTCGAGAAAAAATGCATAAAAGTCAACAAGCATAATTCATTACAAACTACCACTGCCATACTGGATGTAGGTACCATCGTCCTTGACCCCATGACCTTGAGTAATCTTGAAAACCAAATCTCGAACAGATATACATAAAAGTCAACAAGCATATTACAACTAACTACTACCACCATATTAAATGCAGGTGACCTGACCTGACTGTGACCCCATGATCTTAAATTACCTTGAAAACAAAACCTAGAGAAAAATACATCAAAGTCAGCAAGCACATTTCAATACTACCTACTACCACCATATTAGATGCATATTACCTTGACCTTGATACCATGACCTTGAATGACCTTGAAAACAAACACTCGCAATAAAATACATTAAAGTCATCAATCATATTACATTATAGACTACTAACGTCATATTAGGTGCAGACTACCTTTAACTTGACCCCATAACCATGAATGACCTTGAAAACCAAAATTCGATAAAAAAAATAACAGTCTACAAGCACACTACAATAGTAATAACTAGCATCATAATATATGCAGACTATGTTGACCTTAACTACGTGGTTTCCAATGACCTTGAAAAGACACTCTTAATGAAATACATAGAAGTCAGCAAGCATAATACATCACACACTACAGCCACCATATTAGATGAAGGCAACCTCGATCTTGACCTTATTACATTGAATGACCTTGAAAACAAAATCTCCACAAAATATACATGGAAGTCAACAAGCATATTACATTCCTAACTACTATGACCATATTAGTTGTAGGTGAAATTAACCTTGACCTTATGACTTAGAATTACCTTGAAAAATAAAACGCGAGAAAAATACATAAAAGTCAACAATAATATTACATTACTAATAACTACCACTTATTAGATGCAGGTGGCCTGAACTGTAGCCCCATCACGTTGAATGATTTTAAAAACAAAAACTAGATAAAAGGTACATAAAAGTCAGCAAGCATATTTATTTACAAACGACTTCTATCGTTTTTGATACAGACAATCTTGACCTTGGTCCCATAACCTTGAATGAACTTGAAAACAAAAATTCCAGAAAAAATTCGTGCTTTAGAATTCTTGTATATATAGTTGTATGTCCTTTTCAATCCACTGAAGTTATCACTGCCAAATTTATGTCATGGCTGCAACTTGTGACCTCGAACAAGGCGATTTGGTTATTATATCTTATGTCTTCTGGTAGGCACAGTTGCCTGCAATTTTTTATATAGTGAATTTATAGCTGCCATATTCATATGTATCACTCACGATATCGAACAAGGCGATATATATGGACTACCATACCACAAGCCTTCATTATTCTTTGGATAAACCAGTTACTGATGCCAGAATTGTTGGCAACCCTATCAGCTACTTTGTTGATCGGTATGTCTTAACTCTCATACCTATTTAGCCTCGCGGTCAAAACACATACTCATACTTTTTTACTTCTTCCCTTTCTCTTCTGTGAATAGCCTTTTTATATATTCCTAAATATTCACTGACATCTATTAAAAACTAAATCTGCAGTTAAACTGCACGTGATGGGGTAATGTTTCTAGGTCGGATGCTACAAAGTCAGAGCCGCGTTCGTAGTTGTTCCACCTCTCCCCAACAAACCCCCGCACCCACGTTCAGACAAGTGCCACAACGTCTGGCGCAGACAGTAGCGTGCGTCTTAAACGCTGACCCGGAACTGGTCTAGCGAGGGTATACATGTCTGCTCTGTAACTAGGCCAAACAATCCTATAGGTCATTTGGAAAGCTTTCAGTCATTCTCGTACAAATATCCCGGCAACTGGGCGTACAGTGTCGTCTCATTTCGAAATATTTTCCGCGCCTAAATATTAGAGATAATTTATCTGCATTATGTTCAGTTCATGACATAGCAAAGTCATGTTTTCGGCTATTCTTTTAAACTGGTTTCTTCTGCTACATTGTTTTTATTCCTTTTAATAAAATATTCTTTAAAGTAAAAGCTTTTAAACAGACACAACCGTTTAAAGCGTAGCGCTAATATTAACATACGTAAAAACACTTGGCTTTAGCATGTTGTTACGACTATATTGCGTATCTAAGACGTAACAACTATAATCGGATAGTGAACGTTAAGCATTTCTGGGGTTATGGTGGTGTAGTGGTTAGACAACTCTCCTCCCACTATGGAGAACCGGGTTCAATTCCCGACGAGGTCACCTCCGGATTTTCGCATGTGGGATTCGTGCAGGACGATGCCGCTGGTCGGTGGGTTTTCTCACTGATCTCCCATTTCCCCCACTCTTGCATTCCAGCGTTGCTCCATACTGATCACGCTGTACCCTCAAGGAATGAAGGGGCGGGGG
>CM056995.1:66566245-66681245 GCA_029891345.1 Dryococelus australis
GCATCTTTATATGGTGGCTGTGGATCATGCCAGTTTTCCGCCATCGTATGCTTCGTCTTCGACTAGACATTCTCAATTGGATTCAAGTCGGCACTGTAAGGTGGCCAATCTACGAGCTCTAGTTGGTCTTGCCTTGCGAACCATTCTTGAACCCTCTGAGAAGGGTGTATCGGAGAATGGTCCTGCTGGAAGCGAAGCACACTATCGGGATACAAAAGTCGCACCGAGGGAATCATAATGTTTTCTAGAATGTGTAAATACTGCCCGGCATTGAGGCCGCGTGTATTCGAACCTCGATCGTCTATTCTGTGGAACACGCCTATCCCGCGTGCACTCATCCATCCCCAACACGCAACGGATGCATGACTATAGCGCGAGCACTCGGCCACATATTCCGGATTGTGCCGGGTCCTACGAGGTCTGAAGACATGCATTGGCCCATCATTAGCCGAGGAAAACACACACTCGTCGGTGAATACATCATCTGACCAGTCACTGTCACTGTTGTCCTCGGCAAACGTGAGTCGATAGATCCTGTGCTCATCGGTGAGCCTTTGCTTCCTTGAAGCACGCCGGGATTTCAGTTCCGCCGCCGTCTAGCGTGTAAGCACGGTACTCAAGCTGCCAGGAAAGTGCGTGGCACGTTTTAGCTGAATGGCGCTCCTGAAAGGCGTCGACTGCGCCTGGGTAATCAGACTATTGTCCTCGGCTGCAGTCGACACCCTCCATGAACCCGTTCCTCCGCGACGTGTGATTTCACCCATGACCGGGACTGTCGTACCCATCGACTCGCAGTGCTCTCTGGAACACCGTAACATCGGCCTGCTTCGGCGGCGGAAAACCTGCCGCCTCAACAAGGCCTATGACTCACTCCCTAAACCACTGGCTGTGGTGAGACATCGCTGCAGAATGACGTTTCACTTGCTTGAACCGCCTGGCTCAGGAGAGACATCATTACACAATGACGTGTATTAAAACGGTTGTATATGCCTGTGGTACGCAGGCCCAGAGTCCTCAACTGATCATGTGGCGAAGTTGGGATACAAATGCATGGGCAATCAGGATCAAACTCTGTGACTTTGGAGGGGCACGCTAAATGCCCAAACCGCCTGTCAAATCATCTAATGCTTTTTACTTTCGTTACCAATCGCATAACCGTGCAAACACCGAGGTGTATAGTGTCACGAATATGAACAGTAAAACACAGATATGTTATTTTCTGTGGGAGTAACCCTTTATTTTGTCAATACATTTACTTTGTATTATATTTTGATTTACTATATGAGACACCGACAAGACAGCTGATGAATGTAGTATTATTTTAGGCTGTTCACTTTAAAGCGAGCACTTTTTAAGGCCCTTCTAAATATTTCATTTCATCCCATTTCCATCGTCCTGCTGCTTTTTAATATAAACATTGCATTGTGACCAATAAACGCAGTGTATACATTCGCTGCCCTAAAAATGTAATGCATGAGGCTGCAATACGATATATTTATTATTGGTTTATGCCTGTTGGGTCTTAAAAAGTGCTCTCTTTACCATGAACAGCCTACTGCAGAGACCAGAAAATTGTAAACGAAGAAATAAGTTTCCTACAGATAAAATCGACCGCCTGCTTGGCGAATGCGCATCGGGATGTGTCAGATCACAAAGTTACCTAATATTTGTATACACATTCATATTCCTCACATTGTCTACGTGATAAAATAACTTCGAAGTACACATTTTCGTAGTCACCAATTTTACTATGGTCAGCGTTGACACATTACTTAGGATATATTGTACGGTCTGTAGGTTTTTACTTATTTCACACAAATTATATGAATGGACATTATCAGTGAAACATAAATGTGCCAAGCGCAGTAAAACGAGCAGTAAGTACGCAATATAGCTCTGAAAGAGGTTTGGAAGTTAGGGGAGTTGTGTGCGGAGGGCCGTTACATTCACGATTTGTTAGGAAAGAAATGAAGGGTATAATATGTATGTGTGCGCCACAAGTATAGGTTGGACGTAGTTTGAGTTAGAAGGTGTCAAACATAGGCTTGTATGTGTCTATATGCACCTTAATAATTTTGCAACATTTAGCTTACCGTAGAAAAAACTGAGGACATCTGGATCACTGTAAATAACATACACAGAAGCAACTTGAATACATTCTCAGCACTTCATATTAAATACAACATGTGATATCTGAATAATTAATATATTAATGTAATGAAAAATATATAAAATCAGACCAAATGTGTTATGAAATTCAACAAGATGTAAAGTTAAGATGTGAAATATTTAATAAACTTTAAATGTGTGTAAGAAAAATCACTTTACTCAAAAATCAAATTAAACTTATGTTGAAGACCAAAACTGAAGTACCACCATCCAGTATAGAGTTAAATAAATTCAGGAAATAAAACAAATTAAAAGATTAAAAAGTAAATATGACTGTATTGCTGCTGCAAAATTAACTGACAACTGACTTGAAATTAAATTCAGAAATAAAAATTGGTTCATAACCGGAAGTAGCTTTCTTCGATTTCTAACTGTTTAAGAAACTGTCTAAGCTCCTAAGTAATTAGCTGCATCTACAGTTCTCACGATCCAAACCTTTACTTGAGATTTCAATTTAGGTTTTGATTACTTCAGAAGAATTACTTCTCACTTTCCCTCAAATAGTTAACTCTGCTCAAATGAGATTACACTGAGTTCAATTGTTTTTAGGTGTTAATGGACTCCGGCGTTACTAGCTCATATGGGATCTCAGGACTATTGAGTATACACAAGTTAAAGTTCAGAAAATGCCTAGTTCCGTAAGTTAATCTTCTTCTGAAAATACTATAAGTTCGTAGAAATAGATTACAAGTGAAGTCTTTCACAAAGGTCTGCACTCAGACTCTCAAACTCCTTGGCGTCACCTGTATTCTGATGGGCCACTAACGTGGCTGACATGGTGCCTGGCGTCTAGAGATCGGTGTCCTAGCGTCTCCAACAAAACTCACTAATACAATTAACTAGACACCTGCCATCAACCCTCCTCTATAATTGGCTGTGGCAGTGACCTAATCACTACTTTTGGGACTTATTACTAACTTATCCTTAGGTTGGCGCTGGGGATTCCCTAAGATTGAAATCTCAGCGAAAATACAACTAACCATCCATGTTGAAAGTCCCACCCAGAAGCAAGCCTTCCGGCATCTCCATTCAAGACTAGCCAATCTCGGCCTTCTTCCGACTAGACATCCTTAAAATAAAATAAACCAAAACTAAAAATCTTTCTAATAAGATAATAAAGTAAATAATTAAGCTTTAAAAACCATAAAGTAGTTACTGAGAACAAAAATAAACATATAAACATAATATTACAATATTGGAATAACAATGTGTCAAAACTAAGAATAGTGCATGAGAATTATCATAGAATATAGACATTAAGTGGACTGGTGGTTTACATAAATCATAAATTATGTGATTTAAAAATGTTACCATTACATACGAGAAATGTGTGAAAATTAATATTCAAATTACAATAGCGCGTGATATAAAATATATAATACAATTCAAACACTTATATAGCTAATCTGCACGTACCAAACATAACATAAAAATATTTGTTCTGTCGACCTATGACAATAATTACTATGTTTAGGATATTATGCTTGAGGCTTTCACTTTCTATATTTATTAAATTCCTATATTTTACAATGAGTGTGTATGTCGGTTTTGTGTAGAATCATTATAAAAATGTTTTTTAGTATTGTCACAACTAACCCTGTTTTTGGGATGAACTGGCAGAAGAAAGACGCTTAGTCCAATCTTGAGGTAATTTAGACAACATATGCTCATTCGCAGTGGACATACAGTAGTTGCACTAGCGATTTATAGATCGTGGTGTGTATGATCAAGTTACCTCATTGATTTAACTGCTCTTGGCAATTGTCAGTATGCAGCAGTAGGCAGGACGAGCTCTCGACGCAATCGGCATTCTCACATCATCGAGCGCTGTAGCTTCTCGATAACACCTTATACAAATACAAACACCACGTATGAAGACAACAGCTGATCTCCATAGACTATGGTTACCACAGTCGACGGTATATTCACTGCAGTTAGTTCTACACCCATATACTAATAAGTTAAAGAGAGCACAGCCCAAAACGATCTAATCGCATAAACAGACAACACAGAATGACTAACGCACACACTCTCTGAGTCATCTGACTTGGGAACAGGGACTTGTGCAGCAGCATTCTGGCATCATTAAAATAAATAGGTCATGGTCCACAGCGATTGTTAGCAGTGGCCTGAAAGTTATTTATTTTCGATATAAAACAGAAATATTCAAACGTTAACTGGATATTTTAAAGTACCTGAGAGTAATTATCACTTTTATTAATTACTTGTCTTGAATCCGCGTTTTGTTCAGAGGCAACATGTTTCTTATACTGAATATTTTATTAGACACTATGCTGCTGTGTTCATATCTGTGTTCATTATTTCTACAGTTCGTACAATATGTTATAAGCAAAGTAATTTACTACACAGCGATTACCATAACTATGAAGGCATTTTCAGATATTCCTTCACATTAAACTCACACGCACCAATTCTATTTCTGTTTTAGTTTTGTTCACCTAAATAAGTATTACGGCAACACTACCATATTTCAACGTAGTGACTACAGGAATGTAGTTTTAAAACATATTAAAAATCACACTTTAAAGGTTTTCTGGAGTAATTATACCACGATCGCTAGGAAGTGTGTGACCGTCAGCAATCTTGTAGTTTTTACTCCATACGGATATCTAGTGACTATATAGAGTCTAAATGGACAAGCAGAAGGTTGTTAACATTACAATTTCCTCCTCGTTGTACTGTTTTGTGGGGTTTTATATTTACAGATTGTTCGCTGTAACTTGTGCACTTTTGCAAATAGACAAGGCCATAACCGCATATATTTTAATATGCGCATCGGCTGAGGTACTGCTGTAATGCTAGCCGCGACTCACGTAAACGGGTTCATTGTTTCGCCATCGCATTATAATTGTCATATTCCAAACCAATAGCCACTGAAAAATGATTCCTATAATTTGTGCAGGCCTACCACTGAACAAGAAGTGGCAGCGCAGAAAAACGTTAGTTTTCAAATAACTTAAACAGTGTTGCTTGATAAACATACTCAATATCATGATAAAAAATATATACTATATACATATACAAGTCACTTGACCTATAGTAACACCAATGTTGCATGAGGCGAAAGACACAAGAAAGTGGGAAGGGCTTTGAATATTGTACTACGTTAATCGTGGCCAGTGTATAAATGGTGATACTGTAGCTGCTAAAGAATAGTTTTCCTAGACCGTAGTTGCAGCATTGTGTAAAGTTATTTGTCTCGAAAGTAAAAAGACAAAACATCAAGGCAGTAGCCAAAGAAATTTTCAATTTGTCACTACGTAGTGAATTCAATAAATTCTATGAAGATACGTTCAGTGACCCCTAATTAAAACGATATTTATTTCGTGATGTTAATATAGTTTTACAACTGATAATTTCATCACTTAAATAATAATAAAATTATAGCAGAGATTCATAACTTCAGTTCATGCGTTTAAAGGTTCGTAACTAAATTTCAAAACTTTTTACAGTACCACTGTAATTATGTTCTGAACACATATTAGGACGTTGCTTTGATTGTGGTTTTATGTGCTAAGTATGTTACACTGTTGCACCGGTTAAAAAGGTGCAGTTTAGTCATTCGTGAAATCAACCCAATGCATGAGTATTACAAGACTAAACCCAGTAAATCAATTCCATGAATTAAGTAATACATTTAAAATGACTACTTAATAGTATTTTATACTGATGAATAATTTCTCTGTTGCATTAAAAGGTCGTTAATATGTAAAACATTTAATTTTAAAACAGGTCTTTAAATTAATATTGAAATACACAACCATATTCATACAATACTTTCCTGTGCAGTGTATTCGGTCCTACATATCATTCTAACTACTGTTTCTTAACATGAAATTCAAACTGCATTCCAACTACTCCTGTTCATGAAACATGTCCTCCCATAGTACATCATGTGTATATATTGTGGGGTCTAATGTGGAGTCATGTTGATTGTCTTCCATAATGCGTTTCAGTTACGGCTACAAATGTTCTATCATATTATTCAGATCTGGTATCCAAGGAGGTCAACACAAATATTACATGCCTTGTTGGTTCCGAAACCATCTCTAAACTGGTTTTCTTCTATGGAATACCATTTTCTATATCTGCAACTATATTAATCTAACATGCTATAGCATTAAAGGGCTCGATGCTTTAATACACCGCTGACCACTAAACTTGCAATACCATGAAGATCAAGAGGCATCACAACCGGGTATATTGGACAATAATAGCCATCATAAACGGGTAACAGGTTTATACTTGCAGCACGACACTACGTATGGATTGTAGGACACCAGTACTTTGTGCCCCACTTCTCACCCCTCTCAGACAGAATTAACCACCGCTACACCCACGTGGTTTCGATGTGTGCCCAAAGTTCATCAGATGTAGTGGTGGGAATCCTGTCACAACCCAGTCATCGTTTGACCATGAACCACGCGTTTTCGATTAACAAGAGATCCGGTGAACACACAGGACAGGAAAGCAGTGTTACATTTTGGTCATCCAGTAGCAGTAGGACGATGTGTGCCAAATGAGATCGCGCATTTTCCTATTCGCACTTGTCCTCAAGTTGGCCCTGAGGTAAGGGGACGACAACGGTTCCAACACCTCCGAGATGTAACAGTTGGTGGTCAGCGTACCAGCGATGTGGACTAGGCACGAGCTGGACTGGAATACAACGTCACCCTATGTCATTATTCCACGTGCCAGGTCGGTATAACTATGCATTATGTAGGACTCGATCAGGCGTGCACCACGGTGCTACGATAGCTTAATGCGACCATAGTCATGCTACAGGTAGAAGCGGAAATAGCTGGTGAAGACTACGGCAAGTTATTCGTCAGTCCATGTCCGACGTTTCACGCACCATTACAGACGCAGGCTCATACAGTATGTGAGCATTTAGTGGCAGCCGCAGTAATGTGCGCCTGGACATGAGGCGTCGATGGTCTAGACGGCTACAACTGTGCGTGAGAATACAGATTGATGTACCAGACACCTGACATCCCGAGCGAGAGTGCTTGGTGTTACTGTATGGTCTGTAATCGTCATGCGTTCCAGATGTTTGCCCTGGCGTTTGTTGGTGTGACGGGGCCGTTATGGTTTCCTGCACATCGCTCAGCCCGTCCCTCCTCGACCACTGATCTCATACCTGGTTAGCTGTAGTTACACCTCTTCCAATCCGAGGACCAATATCGCTTTAGGATAATCCACAATCTTGATAGGTTAAGATTCTTCCGCAGTCAAAAGCGGAAACATGTTTGTGAGGTCGCCGTGTTCTCCGAACCTACATACTCATTCGTTTGTGCACACAAACAGCAGCGAAACATACAGCCACTACATCCCAGTTGCTCTCCGACCTCCACTTGTATACTGCTTCACAGCATGGTGCCACTCGGCGAACAACTAATTATTCCATTGTTCTACCCTATGCTACGCAGACTCTCAATGTCGGATAAATACGTTGCATCCTTCGCGATGAATTTCGAAAGGCCAGCAGTGTACTAAGCGTTATGTGTACTTATTGATTACCTTTGTAGTATTCCAGTAAGTAGAATTATTTGGGGAAGCCTGCACAAGGGGTAAGGGGATCGGATCATCAGAGATGTTCATGCTCTGCTATTCTGGTCGCCTGGCTGCCATTTTAGATGTAGCTGACCTTGACCTTGACCATTAACCCTTGCCAAGGCATTTGACCTAGACCCCGGTGAATATTGACTTTGAAAACCCAGAAATTACAAAATATTTCAAAAATGTTTAAAACAATATAAACAATTTTTAAAAAATCCAAAATATATTCAAAAACTTGTAAAATATTACTTCTGTCTTTATTTATTTAATAGTTATTAAATACATTACTTCAAAACTATTATAACACATTTCCGGAAGTCCACATGGACCACACTCAGCAGACGACTGAACCCCTCCACCCCCATTCCCCGTGCGAAGTGGCGCAATAGTGACTCACTGGACTCGTATTCGGGAGGACCCGGCTTCGATTCCCGGTCCGGCCATCCTGATTTCGGTTTTCTATGGTTTACCGAAATCACTCCAGGCGAATTCTGGGATCGTTCCGTAACAAAGGCCATGGCTGACTCCTTCCTCAATCCTCCCTGAGCAATTTGCTCCGTCTCTAATGACCTCGCTGTCGACCATACGTTAAGCCAACTACCTACCCACCTACCGCCCCCAGACGCCTCACTTATACCTATTCTGTCGTATGCGGTCATCTTGGTTTTTCGTTTGAATTTGTTTATACATTGCTGAAGGCTGTCATCTTGGATTTTTGTCTGTATTTTTTTATTCATTGCTGGAGGTCACCATATTGGATTTCATGTTTACATTTACATCACCTATGTGGTGCTAGTGTATAAATTATCGATTTAGCCACCAGGTGGCGGCCATAATTAGATATGATTTAAAGTATAGACGGTGCTGATGGCGCTCTCCGTATTGGATTCTTTTTTCGATGTTTAGGTTGTGCTATGTTCTCGGTTATGCCACCAGGTGAGCGATGGCACAGGTTCCCTCCATCCCCACCCACATTTTTCATTGGCAAATTACTTAGCTTCATTCAACCCCCGCCACCACACCCTTGGTTCTCATTGGCTAATTAAACGTGTGTTTTCGGAAACCATCGTTCCGCTCAGTCAGCGGTCATTCAGCGGACTATTGTTTACCCTAAAAAAGCAACTCTTATTCCATATGAAAACATTCCTAAAATATTAAAGGTGTCCCTAATCAGATAGTATTCTGTGTATGTGATTGGAATATGCCAAAAGCCGACTATTCACAATCCGTGCCCCATCGTAACGAACGTCCTTGACATTAACAAGCAGCGCTACTGAGCGCCGGTTCGACATCTCGTCGAGATGTATGCCACAAGACGTCATGCGTGCCAAAATCAAAATCATTTTTGTGCTCCGTGCAACTCAGAAGCCCTACGACTATGGAGTTATGAAAATCCATGTTATATTTAACAAATATTATGTGTTTAATGCCATCCTTGACTCAGAGTTAAACTCGTTTAAAAATAGCAATTCCTTGTATTTTATTTGCTATGCTGAAGAAGAATATTCTGTGATGTGTGCATAAATAAAATGTGTGTTTTTTATTTAAATGTTTCGTATCTCGAATTATGTGTACTGCTCACGAAAGTTTACAAAACACTGTTGGTAAAGGAAAAATATATATTTGATACATTTAGTATGTCAGTTTTATTATAATTTAAAGAAATTAAATAATATTCAATAAGACTCTAGCCATCATGTGCATATATATATATATATATATATATATATATATATATATATATATATATATATATATATATATATATATATATATATATATATATATATATAGGTCCCACGCTATAGTTAATAGCTTACTAAGTAAATTGTTTTTGCAGTTTGTTGCAATAAAATTGCCTAGCACCATGGCGGGCATCCAACAAGCATCGCCATTTGTTGAAAAAATATTTTGCACTTTGTTTTCAACCAGGCAGCCCCCACAATCACTATCGGAGGAAGGAATCGAACATGACCTACGTTAAGTAACCATCCAAGTGTATTCCTGGAGTGATTTCAAGAAACGATGGAAAAAATTCAAATCAGGATGTATGGACTGAGAACTGAACCTGGGTCCTCCCGAATGCACATACGGTGTTTTATCATGGCAGTGTCTCGTTATGTTTCATAGAATCAGGAATGTTACCCTACAGATGCTGGGTCATACAATACATATGCATGCATTTCGCCATGCAAACATTTATGTGGATGCCATTTCTGGTCTCACTACCATCGAATTCTGATACTGAGACATTGGATACGTAAGTGTGTAAACCGAAAATTCGGCATGAACTACTCAACATTATCAAACTTCCCTCAATTGCAGAAATACAGCTAGTAGATGGTAAGCCGTCGCGGGTCTGGGATATGTGCCATCTTTCATGGAAACCAATAACTGATTTAAAATGCTGTGAGCTTGAAAAAATTTGACCTTTTTGTCTCGATGAACCAATTCCCTCACTATGAACTACGTGGAAAAGCATTCGCCTGCTTTGATTTTTTTTAAAGCAGATATTTCTCTTTTGGAGTTTACATAAGGCTGATGATTTCTACTGGTATACTGGCTGTATCTTAAGCGTTGCTGGCAATATGGTGATGAAAATGAGTTAATGAGCTGATGAAACATATTTTTCCTCCCATTCATCGAATTTAACACTTACGACTCTTTTCCTTGCGAATAATGGTGTATCTGGCAATGAATCGTGATATCAAAGTACTCTTGTTGGTTAGAGAAACCAGATCTTTTTCAAACTTATTGGCATATTAAGGCATACAAAACTGTGCTGCTGAAGTAGGATAGGCATGGTGTAATTTTCCCTTATCATATTTATTGGTCATAGATACTGTAAAATGCATGATTAGGGTTGTGAATATTAACAGTGAACAGTTCTGTTGAAGTTTAATGCCTATGTTATGAATTTGGCAACTATATCTTACGTGGTTCGGATATTACATCCACCTATGATTATAAGTAGATTATAGGGTATACTTGACCCAACAAACCTCCTCGTAGTCATGGGTGATGTCTATGTTATAAATTTAGCAACTAAATTTTATGTGGTTCGGAAATTACAGTCAACTGTGCTTATGAGTAGACATGGGGTATATCTGCCCCTGCGACCCTTCTCATCGTCGGCCTGTGTTATGAAGTTGAAAATTATATCTTATGGGGTTTGAAAATGACAGTCAACTATGCTTACATGTTAGGTCTGGTGAGCATGTAAGCCGATGCTGGTATTTGGTACCGCATTATGGTGCTAGGTCGACAGATGCCGAAAGGAATGAAAGAGCATGGGATTCGGCACCCGCCAGGATGCTAGGTGTAAGGGTCCCAACACCCTGGCATCATATTGACATAGCTGGAGAATGGGTTCATAGATGGCCACCATGGGTATGAAGGATAATATAAATTTTTTGGGGGGGAAAATGGGAAATTTGTCCCATATGGCGTCATCAAAGATGGTGGTTGCCTTGTTCTCTTGCCCGCAGATCCAAACCTCTATTATATTTCCCATTTGTATACAACTACATGCAAAACTTTACTTGAAGATATGCATCAAAATGCAGTACATAGTGGTACCTACATTAGAAATATAATTATATACAGCTTTTTAACGTTCTCATTACTTTCACTGACGCCAAATCGGTTGAAAAATTTCTGAGAAATGCTATATAAGCATTATATTTGATGTAGCGCTGTCTTCCAAAATTGCTACAAATATAGACTTATCTACTGGTACCGGCAAACATCTGTGCACGCGAGTCTAATCTTATTCCCTATACTGCTGCTTGGCACAGTCCGGTCTCTAGCTGAGCGACAAGATTGCATCCCGGCAGTATTCACGCAGACATAAAAACATTCAGTATTTTGTCTGAGTAACAGCACATGCAAAAACGGATACGGAGACTTTTCGCTGGCGACAACAGGTAGCAGTGCTCTAGTGACAGTGTGTTCTGGAGGATTTATTTACCATCTGCGTGTATTGTTCGATATAATACAATTGCTTTTCTGTTATTGAGTGCAATTTTTCTGTTCAAATATTAAATAGTAACGAATTAAAATCACGTTATATAAAAGTAACAACAATGGAGGTGGAATACTTTCTGTGGTTTGATACATCAACAGATTACTTGTTCCTTTTCCACATTTTCATAATATCTTTCGCCATTAAAATGGGGTGAGTGGATTACTCAAGACAACATTTGTTTACAAAATTTGCAAACATTGAGAAGCTTGAGACAGCATAATACTAAGCCAACTTGAACGCATTTTACAGCATCGCAGTTTTACTTCTAAAAAAATCCAAAACATGCAAAAATTAACACACAATGTCGTTCATAGCTGTCATCTATCTAGTCAGTGCCGAATGTAATTTCGTAACATATCCACAGTTGTTGGCATGATATTTTTGATGACATAGAATTCTTGAATTGTGTCGTTTGTCGAAATCATCAATCAAAATACAGAGCAGCGAATACATTAATTTTAACAATGAACAATAAATTTAAAACATTCTTAATTGTAATAATGTTAGATTAAATGATAAAAGAATATTTAGTACAGTAACTGCTACACAATAACACAAAATAGAACTGAGAAAAGGATAATGATATATTTTTATTTTAAATTTTTTATTCCAAAGAAAAGAGTGATGTATGAAGGTTAAACGAAACTATAAAAACTTTGTCTGCAGTTTCTGCATTTAATTTAGCGTAAATGTATGCAAGCGAATACCAACCAATGTGGCAGTGAATTATAGGTACAATGTGGAACAAGTAATTAATATTGTAACCCTTCGTCTCTCTGGAAATTAAGTGGGCTATACCAAGTTCGTTAAGAGATGGATGTCTTAATCAAATAAAATAATTAATTATAATTTCCTTATTTTATTTACAATTACTACAGCGAAATTCTCTAGACTCGAATTCTCACAATAAATTGAAATCACTTACTGTTCACAAATGACACCAATTAATAAGATTTCTAATTAGGACAAAGAAATCATTAAATTAAATAACTAAAGATCAGTCCCAATAGACAGTGTCTCAACCTATTCAAATATTTGATAATTTATGTTTCCATATCTGACAGTTCGAATATTTACAATAAAATCAGTATTACACTTCCATTCAGTCCCACCTCAGTTCAGTCCATGTCCCGCCAGTCGTAATGTTCTAGAGTCCTCCAAGCGCCCTCTGGCACAGTAGGCTTCACTCGTCGGTATCACACCCTCTCGTCCATTCAAACCACGAACACCTCAATAGCCGTCGTCCCGCAATCTCCAGTCTGTCGTCCATACATTATTTCGCTCGCGCACACTCGCCAGGCGGCCTCCGTCAAAGACTGCCGGCCGCTGGGTTGCGGCAGTATATATAGTGTCTTAGGCCGCATATAGAATCTTCCCAACTCGCGTGATACGTCGCGGAGGGCTGAGGCGCCAGCCAGTCTCACCAGAACATTCTTGCATCGTCGCTAAACGTATCGGAAACTCTACCAGGCGAGAGGATGTCTGTGACGCCAGCAAGTCTCGCCACTGTCGGCATTCGCAGGATTCCCTGAAGAGGACAGACAGCCACGAGCGCATCATTCCATGAAGAGGGGAAGGCGAGGTGGGTCTCCGATTACGGCGCGGGGCAGCGGTGTCGGCGCCAGCTGCAGCACGTAACAAAATATTACTTAAATTGTACCTTAGAAATTATCTCCACTGAAATAAGCTGCTTTTTGTTCAATTAAAATGAGTTCTTATAATCACGGACAGTGTTCTGGTTGATCTATTGGCTGCCCCCTGTGGCGCAGTCGGTTAAGTGTTGAGCGTGAGTAGTTCCGGTTTTGAATCCCGGGTAGAGCAAGGGTGTGATTTATGCTTGTCCGTAGGAGTCAACCTTTCATGGGAAATGTCACTTCCAATAGAAAAATTATGAGAAAAAAATTGTCACCGAATTAAAAACATTAGTGCTGTAAATCTGGAATTGTGTTTGAATTTTATGCTACTTTTATAAGTAAAACCTTGAAAACTAGTAACTAAAAGAATACATGCCTATTATTGTAATAAACTAACTAAACTACTAAGTGGACTTGCAATATATAGATATTTAACATTACAGTCAAGCTTGTATTTCAGTCACATATGTAAATAGAAAATCAAAATTTATATATAACATACTCTCAAACATATATTTATTTATACCACAAATATAATACAAAGATTATTATCGTTTATATTATATTGAAATAAATACTTTCCAACTAGAAATCGAACCGACTACTTCTTGAGCATATACGTGTGGCCTTAACTTCAACACCAACAAACTAATTTACTTATTACTATAGCCTAACGATATCGTTAGATTCGAATCTGTTTGTGTAATAATTTGACAAGCATATAATTTTAAACAGTTAATGTTTTAGTTTTTAATGAATTTCAAATAGGATTACACATTTGCAAAATATTTGTTTCACTATCGAGAAAATATTTTCTCTTAATGAACATTGCATTTGGAATAACATTTACTGGCATAAATTATAGACAAACGGATATTACGGTCTGTTAAGTTAGTACAAATAACTGTATCATAAATGCTACAGAAATATTTCTATATTGGTTACACCGTCTGCTGAAGCCAGTATTATTTGGAAAAACATATTCACAGGTGGCATTAAGTTTGCACGTGAATCGGAATTCCAGAAAAAATACATAAACCGACAAGATACTTAACACCTTTTTATATAAACTCGAAATGTTTCCTGCGATTTTCGGGAGCTTTTTCATTTGAACACCTAGGCTTATGTAGACCACGATTTCACATAAACTGCCATTTAACACGGCAAAAATTCTTACACACAGATTAATCGGGTGGAATTTGTGAAGTAGATGAACATTATGCTGTAGATTGTAATTTTATTTTATTTCTTGTTTTGTAGACACTGTGTGTATGCATTCTTTATAGTGCGGGTCAGTCCACTATGAGTAAAAACGCTCATTTTCGCGAATTTGTGCAAATAAAGATATAAAACATTTTCTATAGTTTCAAAGAAAAGCACTGGCCTGAAATTACTGTTTTGTTATACTTTGATAAACTGTACGTATACATTAATTCACGTGGAATTGCACCAAGTGTTAAAAACTAAGTAGTATTCCAGTTGTATATTTTTATATGTGGTTTTATATAAATAAAATGGTCAAGTGCAAATTTTTAACAATGAGGATAAATTTCCTGTACCTCTACGAACGTCCTTCGTCCTTTATTGCCTTACATATACCTACCTGAGCCCACCGTAACTGATGTTTGTGGAATAGCCGATAGTACAATTAACCGATAGTACGACCAGACCTACGTGCGCATCTCTTCCACCCCCCCCCCCCTGTTGAACCCCCTTTAACACGCTCCGCCCGCTCAGACATGCACAAACGTCTGCCGGCTACAGAAGATAATACTAAACCTACTTAAGGATTTGATTTGGCAGGGTATAAATTGGCCAGGTTAGATAGAACGTGGCTTTTCATGCAGACAACAGCTAGTTGCAAGAGAAACATTCTTGATGTGCGCATACAATAATTTAATTAATGTTTAGTGGCCTTATTTACTGATTAATATAACCATATATTCCGCTAAAGTGTGATATTCGATTTTCGCAAATGCTTACGACAGCAGTAAATTCATTTGTGTGTATCGTTAACAAAAGACAAATATTATAAATACTTGACGACTTACATAGAACAGGGTATATTTGAATTATTAACAGGGGAATTATGCATTTCTCTTTTACACTTATCTGTAATTATAGTCATTTCACATACGTTTACTGTTTTATTGTTGCTTACATACCTCGAGACAAGCTAAATTGCACAACACTGTCGCTTAACACGCCTTTACGACTGGTTTTATTTCCGCTGGCTGCTTGCATGACTCGCGAACGTTTAGTGTGGAGCTCATGTGAGATAATTCCGCTAAAATATTTCAGGACAAGCTATGTTTGCACAAGATTGTAGCTCTGCTCGCCTTTATAATTGGTTGTTTATTCCCCTAAGTGCTACTTGTTTGCGCGTGAGACACGGACTTCCAGTGAGGAGTTTATGTGAGATATTCTGTGTTTGCATTAACTTAATAAATTACAGGACGAGTTGCTTCATAAAATTAAATGCGTTATATTCACTTGTAGAAACTGATGTCAGAATGATGCTCCAATAGAAGCTAAAGAGATTCTTGACAAAGTTAAAACGCTGAACGATTGGCCGGATAGTTATGTGCGAGCTGTTTGCCTAAGAGCCAAGGCGATACGTCTTGTCAAATGCCGAAGATTACTGAAGGGGACTTTAACTTTTTCCGTCGCTCATTTATTCTGACGGGAAGTGTTCAAATCGACACGAACGTAAATTATTTATTTACAGACCCCTACCCAGATTTTAATTATTTGTATATCTGAATATAAGTGAATTTGGAACAATTTATTATTTAGATTAGTTAGTTGCTTATGTAAGACAGAAAAGTTATATTTTCACTTAGCAGAGTAACGAATAAAACGCTACTGTATATTTTAAATCAAGTGTGTTAAGATTATTTTCTTTCATCCATGAATGTGCTAAGAGCAAATACTTGCTATACTGGTAATGTTGGAAATACTCTTTAAAACAATCAAAAACTCTTGTTATGTACGATTATAATTTTTTTGCGGTGAAAGGAAAGAATTAATTGTTCATAGTGTGTGCTGGTAAAACATTTAATTTGAAAACCAGTCATTTATATTGAATATTTTATATGTTGCAATGTAATCTGGCAGATTTGAATTCAACGTGTAGAACGAATGTTATATGTAACTATAAATAGGTTATAGCAACGAGCCTAATTTGTTCCATTTATGTTCCATTTAAAAAACAAGATACATGTTAGATGAAGAACTTAATAGTAATGTAAAAGGCTTATATGTATGAACCGAGCATATGTCATCAAACTAAATGGTGGATTTCTACTTACTTTAATCTGCGCTAATGCAAGAGTCCCAGGGGAGACCAAGAGTTTAAAGAATTTCAAAATCTGTGCATGTTAATTAATTATTAGATGTAATTGTATAGTTATTGTGTTTTCGTATGTTTGTGTGTTAAATTAGTATCTAGGTTTAGTTATTGATTTTGAATGGTATGTATAGGTGGTAGGTGTAATGTTTAAGAAAATTAAATATTCTGCTTCCTGATAGTTTGAAATATTAGATTTTTCTTAGATTTGACACTTGAAATATAGTATCTGAAGTTTTCTGAATACTAAGGAGATAATAATATTTAATATAGTCCTAAACATTGACTTTGATATTTGATTTATTTAACAGATAATTTAATTTTTTTACTTTACCTCTTCATTCGTCCACACTCATCATCTTATTATCATCCGATTATTATTTTCACAGCATTTTTCTCACTTCCTACAGTGTCTTGGGAATTACTCTGCTTGGCTAAAGTGCACATATTTAATTCTACTGACAATGATGAAGTAAAATCTCTGGTCGAATGCTATATCGCGAGAGAACAAAGTTTTCACTGGTAAGTAGATGTTTGTCTATCAATTTTATAAACTTACAGTAGCTAAAGTAACATTCAAGTAGCATTATTATTACTGTAGTGCGTCTATGTTATGTAAGTGTATGAGCAAAGGGTAACTTTTTGACCTATACCGCAGCTGTATTGTTTCATTCGTCCCGCATAGAGACGGTTCTGCAGTATTTAGTTTGTTAAAATACTATTTCAATGGTATTAATAAGTTTATTGGAAGTATTTGGAATTCTTTATCAGTTAGTTTCTATGAACTCTTTCAAACAGTATACAAATATATTTTGCGGATTGTTACACATCTAGATGCACTCCTAAGAAGTTATATTTACAATTTACAATGCCTTCCCCGCTGCTTATTGCTCAACAAAGCGCAATAAATAAATTGGTTATTTGTTACACATTCAGTAATATATCGAAAGGTAATATTTATGAATGTTTTTCCTTGCTTGCAAATATCAAAAGAACAAGTACAACAAACATTAAAAAATGGCCGACAGCTATTTAATCTATTTATAGAATATATCATTAAGTAACATTTCTGAACATCGTTCTTAACTTGCTTACAAATGTCAACAGATTGAGAGCAGCGAAAATTTTGCATTATTCAGTACTGACAATCTAATGTTGTATTATTAAATATTCCAAAACAATGCCGCTTAGCTATTGTATTGCCCACCGCCAGTGACGTCACTTAGAGGTTGTAAAGTCTTGTAGTATCAGTGGCCGCGCCTCTATTCCCGATGGCGCCGCTCCCATACTTTCTCACGTGAGAATCTTGCCGGATGATGCCGCTGGTCGGCGGGTTTTCTCGTGGATTTCCCATTCTTCCCTTCCCCTGCAATCCGGCGCTACTTCATACTCACCTCGTTTAACCCTCATCGGCTCTCAAGACCCATCCACTCCACTACAACACTCGCTACACTACTCTACGTGGTGACATATTTTATAGTGTCCTCTTCTCTGTGAAACATTTTGTCTTCAGTGGTTCTGTCGTTAACCAGTCTTACAAAATTAAATTAAATTATTTCCTTTTCTCATATACTTACTTGAAAACTAGTTACTGCGAGCGAAGGGGTAAACAAAACAAAAATCATGACAATACTTAAACATTAGGAAATATAAAGAAAAATATAATATGCGTACAAATACATTTTACGTGAAATTATTTCAGTACTTAATAAAAAATTCAATTTTTATAGTCCCCCCCCCCCGGTCCACTAGCCTCGCTTTAGTCACAGTAAATAAAATTCCTGATGATATAAAATATAGTCAATGTTTCATAAATATTCGTAACGAGGTCCTTTGTAATATAAGTGATAAATAGTTTCACTTTATTCAGCGTTGCGGGATAAATGAAGCACCAGACAAGATAAGTGAACAGCAGTGTGTAATATGTGAATCCATTGTCGGAATACAAAATACGATGTGTGCAGGGACCAATACAAACGCCTGGAGTATAAAGTTTTTATCGAAAAACTGGTTAATGGTATACGGCTTCCTCGAAATAAGGTATATTTCTTTGAATCAGCTATATATTTGTTTGGCCACCCTTTTGATTGCCTTGCTTCTAAAATACAGCTCAAGAGTTTATTAGTATTTTGGAGTAAGATATTAACAGTGTTTCTTAGTTCAGTTTTGATGCTTAGTATTAGTATAAACGTCCTAATAAAAACGTTCAACAATAAACAAGAAAGTAATGCTGCAAAACTTGGAATATTTATTTGCGCACGGTTGTTAGGTCGTAGTGCTCGGACGCAAATCATCAAGGATCGAATCTCGTTTGGGCTATCAATTTTATTTATATTAACCGAAAGTGTTTAAATTTAAACAGAGCCTAAGAAATCTTTAGTTGCGCGAATCAAATATTAGTTTTCGGGCAACGAAATAAGAACAACAAAATAATTTGGTTTCAACCACAAAATATTTTACCACCCCTATACAAACAATTAATTTCTTTGCGCCAAACAAACTTGGTTTGATTCAACAAAACCTTTTTCTCAGTACACGATGTAAACAAACTTACTATTTTCTAATGATGTTCGCAAAAAATGATTTTAAATATGTAACATTACCTTAAAATAATGTTTCAGATTCGATATTTTATTATACATGAAGTTCATTTGAAACATTCGAGATATTAATATGAGTTGTTTTACAGCCACCTAAATGTGTATAAAATATCGTTTGTTTCATCTCAGATGCATTTGACGTCGTTAAAATTTCAGTTATTTCATATATTTTGGCTGTATTTCATCTTTATAAGATCAATTAGTTTTTTTTTTTTGACGTAACTGAATATTTTGGGAATCGTTAGCGAAGTGACGGAACTTGAAATTAGTCACGTAGGTGAACACTACTTCATAAATAAATCTGTATTACTTAAGCACCACGTCAATTTAAATAATACAAACAATGTAATCCTTCAATTGCAGATGAGACAGGTAAGTGTAACAACGAAAAGTAACCACTTATTTTTTCACGAAGAAATAGTGTTGTTCTGCGCCGCACCTCTAATAAACGACCTCGACGCAGAAACTCCACACAACACCAGTGGGATACCGGTGTTCTGTGCACCGCCAAGTCTAACACCATTCACGAGAAGCGCGGGAGGAGAAGCTCCCTATGATCTGATTATGTAGGCGTGACACCAATATAACATGGAGAAACAGAGGCCTAGCCGAAATTCCTACTCCAGCGCTCTTACATAGATAAATATAATAATTATTATTATATACAGCAATAAAGCAAAATGTGATTTAGAGTAAACAGCAAGGTGGTTGATAAAAGTAAGTAGAACTTACATACGTGTGACCAAAATGAGTTTTAATAGAAGTGAATTAACATATGACAGTAATAAAATATTTTAAGTGTGTAACAACAGTAACAAAGGTTTGATATTCAATATCTTAAGTACTCCAACAACAAACAGTAGTTATAAAATAAAACATTTTTTATGAAAGAAATGATCGATTACTTGTCGGGATCATGTAAAAAATATTATAATTCAGAATTACAACTATGCCCAGCCATAGAAAAAATTTCGAGGGAACATAATCTTTTTTTTATGATTGATTCAATTCAAAAGTATGTTTATGGAAAAAAAAACGGCGACTTGATTGCTGCATAGTTCAAAGATTCGTGCACATGCCGAACATGGTGGAACAAAGGTTGGACTTTCCTGAGACGTTGCCCATCATTGGGACATCTCCCCCTTGTCAACGCAGCATCGGTGTTGCTACATGGTCATTAAGTAAGCCTCAAGAAGACGCTAGGCGACAAGGTAGTGAAATGGCCTCAATACAGAATTTCCCGACCCAATAGGTCGACCGCTATAATAACAGAAATTCACTAAAAAAAAAAAGGCAAGAACCAAATAACACACATTACTGAGGCGACAATCAAAAAGCAGGACAAGAAATACTCACCTAAAGCGGAAAAACTCCAGAGGGTCACTCCATTAAAACTAGATAATAGCTGGAGCTAGTAAAATTTTATGTCACGCCGTAACGGATAGGAATCAAGAAGAAAGATGTAGGGTGTATTCCTAATATACCAGTGACTATCACAGATATAAATTCGCTTGCCACAAAACCAGTGGTATTGTCCTATTTCATTACGCGGTATTTTACATTAATATCATGAATATTTTATAAAATTACATCGACAGACAAGAATTTAAATATGAAATTTACAAACCAATTACAGTATATTTCATTACAAAATTTGCAATTCCTATTCTTCAACTAAGGTAATGTCAACCGGTTGACACAACAGCTTAACCTAATCAGATCAACTGGTCGTAGATAAATTTCAAAATGACAAAGTAACGAAATCTTGGATCATTCCTAGTTAAATAAACAAAATTATAGAAACAGTGACTATAACATTATCTAACCTTACTTTTACATATAAATATGCATTTAAGAAAGCTACGTGCTGCTTTGCCATGAAAACCAAAACTATTCCCTGAAAGAGAATACAATGTAAAAAAAAAAAAAATCAATGTTGAAAGTAAACGAGTGCCTACAAATGGCATAGTGTCTTGCATACTGAACTGCCTTCGCATAGACCTGGGCCTGGCCGTTTGGATGTATCATGTAATATTTGCCAGTGCAGTGCCAGTGACAAGTGACACGGAACGGCACGGAAACTATGACAGAGTGACAGCGACAAGCGACGCGGTAAGTGGAAATCGATAATCTCTGGCACAGGTCGCTGACTCGTAGGAAGCGGTCGCTGTCGCCGTGACTTGGAGTCTTCTGTCAGTGCTCATGACAGCGACAACCCTGGAACAGTGACAAAGTCGCCGTGAGAGGAAATATTACTCATCCCTTGCTTTGTGGTTGGAGACTAAACTGATAGTACCAAGGCTTGGTTACATGGCGAGGTCATATAGCATAATCGGTTTGAGTCAAACATGAATCAAACTAGTCATGATGAGCCTGTAAGCTTGCATCAAGCTTGCTGTGCAACCATAAAGGTTTGAATGAAGCGTGAATCATTCAAGCATGTAGCAAGCTTGATTAATAAAACTTTCCGCAAGCTTGCCTTGGTAAGCTGCAAGGATAACTCTATGCACCTGTAAGTATTCCGTCAGCAAGTATGTGCCAATCATGAGGAATTGGGATTGATTCGAGTTTGAGTCACACGTGATGTGAGAAGCTTGCTTGGCAAATTCAACTCAAATGACAAGCTTGCCGCAAGCTTACGTTATATCTGGGTTAGCATTCAGGTTGCTCGGGGTCTAAGATAGGAATACCAATGTGAAGAAATTCCCGTACATGCTGAATTTGAGGACTAGTGACAACAGAACAGCAAGTTGGCTAGGCGAGTGACAGGCCTCTCAAGGTTGTGAAGATGTACAACGATGATGGTGGGAAACCATCGCTGAATGAGTGAAAATGCCAGGCGAAGCTTTAAAGTGCTGTGACGGGATCTAAAGGTGGGCAGCCGACCACTCATGAGTGTAAGGCTTGTGCCCAGTTGGATTGTTCCTGACTTCGTGTGTGAATACACTTATCCTCGCCCTGGCAAAATTTTGACCAGATATTTGGAAATGGAAGTTCTCGTCATATAGATATGGGATAAGATGCATATATTATCTTAGGCTGCTGCCAATAATACGATAGCGCGAGCAGCCCTGACATACCAGTGTCATGGAAAGTAAATAGTACCACGAATGATCGGTATGGCATCATCGGAGGTTCTCTCTGGTGACCGATCCATTGATGTTGGAATCGCGGTGGTAGTGGCTAACTCTGTCTACTAGAGGATATCATGAGGTCCCCCTTTCCCAATGAGTGCTAGACATTTCGGACCATAACAATACCCTGGTGAAGTGCTAGAGAAAAATCAAGGGTTGGATAAAAACCCAGCCTGCTCACACACTTTAGGTTGTGTACTAGAGTCTTAGTACTTGTGGAAGGTTGTCGCAGTTAACATTGTTATATCAAATGGTTAATTGATTTTGATCAAGATTGGTGACTAAAATTGATTGATTCACTGATTGATTGTACGTCACGACTAGGGTCACAAATAATTGACGTGGTTGCCACCATACTCAAATATTGCCGACGTCTAATTGTCATGAGAAGAGATTAAATACCTTACCGACTTAAACTTAGAACTCATTCTCGTATCTCCGCCCTCATTTTTATGTTACTGTTATTCATGGAAGCGGCATCTCAGAGGAAATACATGTGTATAGATCGTATTAAGTAAATCGTTGTTGCAATGAAGAAATAATACCAAAGACAAGTTGTAGACGATGAATATAAAAGTTGGAGTGAAATCTGAGGACCACAGTTCGTACTTCAATTGGAGTTTTGGAATATTTGTAATTATGTTGACACATACATTTCTTACTGTATATGTGCTCGTACGAAATGATACTACGCCTTCCAACAAACCTCAATGGTGTAGGGACCTGAGTTCAAAATTCAAAGCAATAGAAAATATGTTTCTCCAAACATACCAAATCTGCTAGTTTAACTGGGTGACGGTGTAATGTTAAGCTATGCAGATAAAGAGAATAAAATACATGAAAATCTTCCCTTTAAGTGCTGCCGGTGTCGCATGACATTCTCAGCAACGTAGTGTTACATGGACGCCTAAGAGGTGTATCTGAGTTCGTAAGGGATGGAGGTCTTAATAAAAATAAATGAAATAAATTTTATTTCTAATGTATTCACACAGCTATTATTTACAGCATTAAATAATCTGTCTCCACTATTACTTTTTTATTTAACAGTGAGCGGAATATTTAATATTTATTTCAACTCTAACGCCCTTCTTAATGTCTCTGTTTTGTTACATTAAATTAATTCATGCTTATCATTAACACATGATCAGTCTATCTGTTGTCACCATTTGTAATGTCTTTCATTCATGAATCTAGTCCAATGGTCTAGATTGTTAGCCGCACTCTTCGCTGTTTGATACTCGCAGTCACAGATTTCCCTTCCGCTGGTCGCCGCTCGTCGTCTATCGCTCGGAGTCCCTCATTTTCTCATCAAATACTCTCCTCGTAGGCCTGTCAAACATTCCCTGATCATATAGAAGGTTCAACGCACCCCGAATCACGCTGAGAGAACAAGGTCAGTATTCCAGGGTATACTTCACATAAACACATAATTAAATTCAACCAGGGTCAGCAACGTGCGCCGCAAAATATATTATCATGTCTGCTCCCTTTTTGTAACAGATACGCTGTTCGCTCGCCTGCCATCCAGAACATTACATTGACTTGCTGCCCCGTTATCATCACTACTCTGGCCTTCTCTTACCGCCCACTCGCATGGGGTGGGCCATGGTCAGCGACGTAGACCAGCTACACGTAATAGTAATATTACATCAGCAATCCTCACGGTGTAAATTTGTTGAGACATCGTCAAATCAGCGATGCAATTGATAACAGCCGGTCAATGTCACATGTTGTACAGTGCAATAAGTGTGCCCTGAGTTTTGTGGACTAACAAGACAGTGACAAAAGGGACTGCAGACACCAACAGATCTAGTCTTCATGTAGTCGTGACTAGGCCTATAGGAGACTTACCCCAGCAAACACAAAATGTCGGCACAGTGTCGGCCCAATACCTGTACTGTCGGCAACTGTCGTTTAAATGCCAGAAGATAGCCATCTGACCACTGCGTGATGTCTTTTTTAAAACAGATTGCTAGCAGTTACGATAAAGATAAAGGCCTGGTGTATTATTTAGGTTAACAGATGGACATCACCGAACATACTACGTCGGCATTATATCGCAGAGAAAACACGTTGCAAGCATCTTAAAAATGTTTCTGGGCCGATTCCCATAGAGCATCTTTGTCTTTTCGGTAAGCTGGCCAACATCTTATTTATTTCGGCACAGTAACGTTTTCTAGACAAGGCTATTTATCACAGAAAAGATATTTATCTGATGTATTTTTTTCGATAAACTGTTGTAGAAAGTGTTTTTAGAATAAGTTAAGACATGTCAGTTAGCTGTTTAATGGCAATGATTTATTTTTTGAGACAGTGTGTTAACCGTTAACAATGTTTTTTTTCGTGAGTATCCCATGCATTTGTTAACTTTGAAATTTTTTCATTTGTACAACCATCCACAGATATATAATAACTAACGAAAACTATATTATTGCAAGCTTCTGCAGAAATAGTTTTTAAATAATCGTAGTTTTAAAATTATTACTTTTATTATCATTGAAATTTATACATCTCCTTTATAATAATTGTCATGATGTCATTTTTAATTACTGGAGAGTATCAGCAACTTACCCGTGGGGTATAAGTTAGCATGCTGGATTGTCGACATAAGGGTCTTAGATTCGAATCACACTGTACGACGTGCTGGCCGGATTCGCCATATAATTTTGAGTTGAAAGTGTCTTAATCAAATGATCTTTTTTTATGTTGACTAACATACAAACATCATATCATTGAGAAATTTTCACTTTGTGTGTTGCTGACGTAATATTTCTTTATGAAAATGCTGGTAAAGTAATGTTTCATTGCTGTCTCTTCAAAGAATGAGGATATCATAATCATATGCAAACTCCATACCAGACAGTTAAATTTAGCGATGTAACGTCGGCAGGATTCTAAGTGCTAAGCCTCTCAGCCGAAAGTATATGTCAACAGCTAAAGGCTGTTCACGATAAAGTGAGCACTTAGAAATGAGCTTTAGAAAAAACTTACTGCCCTACATGCATATATTTTAATGTGCGCAGTGAGTGACATTCACCCAGTAAAGTTGGTAATGATGGATGGAAAGTAGTTCCATATATTAATGTAGAATAAAAGTATTAGGTAACCATTTGTTATAGCTTAAATTATTTCTTTCGCTGTTTGTTTTTTAATGCATCGAAGTATAAAAATGTGCAGATTTGTAAAGTACCTATTTACTTTTTAATAATTTCACAGTTTCATTTGACCGACGCATGAATAAAGTGACGAGGCCCATAGCAATGTTAATTTTACGTAAGGCGGAGGAATACGCAACGTGTATTCCATTAACATGCTATTGAGGTAACATCTGGCGTGACAATAGCGTATTAATGTTTCACCAATTCCGCAGTTTCACTTGATAGACTGAGTCGTTAGGTTTGCCCCAGTTTCAGTTTCTCCCGGGGGGTGAAGAAGAGTTCACGACGAGGGAAAAGAACTAAAAAAGCAGGGCTTTCAAACGCTCAATTAACCACGTTGAAATGTCTAACACTCAACAGTCCTTTGTGCCACTTTCGATCACTTGAGAAACAAGCAACAACTTAGGAGGAACGATATTGGTATCACAGTGAAAATTAGAATACATATGTGAGATGGCCGCTTATTCCGCGCACTCGCCGCACGGTGTCACTAGCCTGAAATATGTTAGGACGCCAATCATCGCCTGGTATAGGCTGTTCACGGTAAAGTAAGCACTTTCTGAAGCTCTCTCATTTGACATAGTCAACAAATATATTTTATTGTAGCCTTGAACATTAATTTTAGAGTCATGTGAGATAAATACACTGTTTTTATTACTTACATGGAAATGTCTACTTCAAAAAGTGGTGGGAGGATAAAAAATGTCTGATGGGAAAAAAATAACTAGGGTCTCAAAAGTGCTCACTTTACCGTGAACAGCATATAGCTTGTTCGCCAGCTGGTGGCCCAGCAAACAAAGATCTTCTTGCAGCGCGCAATAACCATTTAGACACGAAGCCCGTTCCCAGAGCCTCATACAGCAAATCAGAAGATGGGTACGTCGCAATCAAAGTAACCCCACGCCATTTTGCCTGTGTGTGATTATCCACTTGCCTGTCCAGTTATTGGCTGCGCGAGGCTTTGGGAATGGGTCTTGTGTCTTATGTGCTAATTCGTGCTGATAAAGATTCCGATGGCTGCACTGCCGGCTGGCAAGTATGTTATCAGACGCTGATTGGCGAACCGAGTTTCGGAATGTTGCAGGTCAGCGGACACATTTTCCCGGAGTGTGCGGTTGCAGTTCGCGGAAAAAAACAAAACGTTTCTTCTCTGTCTTCTTAACAAAATGGAACGTGGTGATTTGGGCAGTTCTTAAGGGGACTATGTAGCTGCGCGTCCAAGGTCATGAAGCGAGGGAGCGATACAGGCGACAGTTACACGCTGCTGTGACCTCTCCTAGGGGAGCAGGCCACGCATTAACTAAGGGGGTCAAAGGTAACTCAAAGGATAAACACTCGGATACAAATACTAAGTCTATTAAACTCTAAAACAATTACAGTTCCGCATCGAGTAGGCGTCTCAATCAGATAACACTTTCACAAATTACCAGCTATATGTAGTGGGAGACCGCTACAACAAACAGTCACTCAACGGGGCGCTGATGCCCGTAATCAAGCTCAATAAAATTTTATGTTAGGCAGACTAAACAATACTCGGAGGGAGCTTAATGCCGCCGCAAGTCCCGCGCCCTATCGTGCCTTAAGTCGCCCTACCAGGGATTCATTATTTACCCGTGTCTCGTCGTAGTCACACGGCTCTCTCGACGGCGCGCTCTCGTCTGGCGTCGAAGGCGGACCACGGGCTGGGGTCCTCTCGTCTGGGCGTCTGCGGGCAGCGCCTCCGGCAGCAGCAGGAGGCAAGATGATGCCCAGAACCTCCATCGCTCTGATATTACATAGTACTGTTCTGACCTCATGCTCGATCCCCCGGTATGTGTCGTTACAAACAAGGCTCAGCTGTCCGAGGTCGCTCCGCGCCTCGCCTCAGCGCGACGCTGAGCTACCTCTTGCCGGAGCTGGCCCCAGCATCGCACACCAAGTGCCTCATCGTTCCTACGCGCATGGCGTGCTGTGTAGCATAGGGGTTTTATTACACTCGATGAAAGCCTACAGATTAAACTAGGTCCGTATATTTGCACTTTTCTCTTGTCGCTTATTGAAACTGCATAGGTAAGTTTTAAAAATGCGATATTTGACCATTTTCGAGACTTTTTTTTCTCCAAGAAAACACTTAATATGACAAAAGTAAAAAATATATGGCAATAGATAATTGTTTTTTATCTTTTCTGACAAAAAGTCATATTTCCAGAACTTTTATTTACCGAGATATGCGTTTACGCGCAAACAACTATTTCACAGAAAACGTTCCAGTACATTGGACTCTTAAAATCGAGGTCTTTAAGAGACTATGCGGGTGAAGTGAGCTGAGTATAGAGAAACGCCGGAATGCAAGCGCGGGGGGAAACGGGAGAGTCCCGAGAAAACCCCGCCGACCAGCGGCATCGTTCGGCACGATTCCCACATGCGGATATCCAGGAGAAGCTCCGCTGGGAATCGAACCCGGTTCGCCTAGGGGGAAAGCGAGTATAGTCTTACCACTACACCACCGCGGCCCCACTGTAATCTTAAGTAGTATGTGGTTGTGGTAACTTCAAGATGGGCTAACCCGGTGAGAGGAACAGTTATGACGACTTGTAGATTGCCACCCCGATGAAATGACCCCGCTCCTCTCTGCCTTGTGTGCAGCGAGTAAACGAACCTTGGAAGGGCCGTAATACAAAGGCTCTGATCACGTCAACCACGTATTGTTGACCCAAGGAAGGGTGGGGCTGGAAGAACGTATTGGTCTTACAGCCTACACACGGGTTTGAACTAGGGGTGTGCGGGAAAGCAAAATTACCCTTCGGGGATAATTCGGGCAAGAAAGTTTTTTTCACTCGGGAAATCGGGAAGAAACTGGAAACATTTTTTAGCTAACTCAATTACAAAAGTAATCAATTTGTATTTAGAGTTTGACACACAAGAAACGAGCTCGTGGCAATATAAGGTAATGCTTGTATTAGAAAGGGAAAACGTATGGCACAGGACGAACATGGATACACAAATTACAAATTGACTGACTTGTTGCGACTGAAACGCTAAATATTGACTGCGAATTTTGGGTTAGCAATGAAAAAATAACTGACTGACGACGGACGTATAATTCATCATCGGTTCGTCGTAAGAGTTCACCAACATAACAAAAACACAAACAGCACCATTTTCATGTGCTTTAATTTGCCTCGAATTTAAACAACTTGCAATATCTCACTTGCAAGCGTCAACTGGAAAATACCCAATTTTATATGCTGCAGTAGGTAATACAGAGATGGTGACTCTGCAACTTTGTGTTTACGTTATTTTTATCTATGTTTACGCACGCAAATCACTTTTATAGCTGATGTAAAGTGTGTCTAAGTGACGAGAAAATATAACAAATTATTTATCTGCCCTAATGTGAATTTATTTTAACACCAGTACATGTAAAGCTTCAGATGGTTTAATGTTTAAAAGTTATGTACTTTGGCTTTTGCAAGTGTGTGATTCTACTTTGACTCAACCTTTTCTCATGCGCTATTTGGGTATATTCGTAACTTATATAGAAATATTTATTTTCCATTTATGTTTAATGCTTCAAAGTTTGTGTCAAATAAGGTTTAACTGTAGAATATCCAACCCTAGATTCTCGGGAAAAAATTGTTCCCGCCCAAAAGGAAAATGGAAAAATTTTTTCGGTAATTTTCCCGACCATCGGGATCCCGCACACCTCTATAACTAATCTGTTGCAAAAAATATCTTCAGGTAATGTCTCTAACGCTTTCAGTAGAAAAATTGAAAGCTATATAGCTCAATTTTACATTATTGCCTTAAATCGAAATATAATACAGCGTAGCTGACTATGTCGTATTCTAAATTATAAAAATATCTGGTAATTGCTTAGAGATGAAAAAACCTTGTCCGGGACAGTACTTGTACTGAACTAGTAATTTACACTCACACACCAGCCGGTATACTAATTATGCCCCTTTCTTAATCTCACATACACATACTACGCAGGCCAATAGTTACCTGCGAGATACGAACGTTCATTTAATTACCTAAAATTAGGTTTGGGAAAATATACACAAAGATTACAACGTTGAATTTAGAGAAAAACAGAAAAAGTTAGTATTCTCGTCTACAGACAGAAGGGCAAGTAAATAGATAAAATATATTGCTATTTTATTAATGCGATGAAAATTTCAAATTAGAGTAAATATATGATCTTTTGACTCGTTGATGTTCGAATAGCATTACTTACTTTCACGACTATTATCAGGGGTCCTTATACCACCCTCATTAAAGGAAATATATCTTCTCTAAGTCCTAAATAAAATCATAAAATATATCAAGAGTGAAAAAATCTTTACATAATTATTGAATACGACTACTACTGAAGCTCGCAACACCTGCTTTAAGATTTTGATCAAAAATTTAAACAATCGATTATATTTTCGTTTCTGTATCAGAAGGTAGTTACTTATTGCGAGTAGTTCTAGGCAATCGATGAACATGTACTACAAAGGAAGGCGCAGCTAAATTATTACTGTTGTTCTGACAATAAACCGTAACATGTCTTGAGAAGTTCACTCGCTGAAGATCTGCTCTACATCTAACTTTATCGAGCGTGGACAGGTATTAGTCATTCCTTGCTCATGACATAAATTATCATTTTAATTTACCTCAACTTATTTATGACTGGTGATGTTATTTCTGACAAACTTAATACGAGTTTTCCTCTTATATTCTATCATGAATTCTTGCATTGTTTTGTAACCACTTTTGTATTTTGCTTGTATGCTATTTCTGGCGAACGTATTTTTCCTTAAAATTGTCGTTTCTTGAGAAAAAATTATAAAATGCTTAATATCAAATTTTATCAACGATTTATTTTATCTACACACGCCGTCAAAAGTGCACATTAATCTTATAAAAGCGTAGATATGAATCCCTGTTATTGTTAATTATATACAAATAAGCTCGTGGGAGAAAAACAAATTATATTCGTTTCATTCTCATAGGTTAAAATTCGTAACAATTAGGCACTTCATATTTTTTACACTTAAGTCTTTTGTATGCATATTTATCCCAGGGACCAATATATAGATCAAAAGGAAACTTAACCAATATGGCTTCCACTACGTACAAATTGGTCGTGCTTACATGTACGTTTTTTTTTAATTGCCTGTGTATTGTCATAATTTTAATCCAAATATGTAAAGGAACAAAAACTTTAAGACAGAATAAATTACAAATTTTATTTTCAGCCTCTTTTATAGCAAAGAACTCTATAAAAGCCCACGCTGAAGAAAACATTTTTATTTTCGCAGATAGTTGTTATATAATACATGTTCAGTTTAAATAATTACAAGTAAGTATTAAACATCAATAATTATCGCATAAAACTATTTAATTCCTAGGCTTCAAACTTCGGAAGGAAATATTCCACTCACCGGAAAAAAAATTAATATAATTTTTGGTAATATTTTATTTTTGTTATATAACCGAGAAGAGGTTATATAACATGACAAACTTCACATACTCTTATGCATTCTTTGTCTTGTCTACGCTCCGGCGAATACACTGACGACTGGTGTAGTCACTGGCGAATACCAGCATTATATTCGTAGCAAAACATTGGTTTGGTAATGTTTATTATTTATATACCTACTTTGAAAGTGTTGATGTTATTTAACAGAATATTATTTTATGTTTGATTGCTATATGATAAAATGTAAGTAGTGTAATTTAATTTAACTAATCGGCAGTATCCACATAATCGAAGGTTATAAATGGCATGTAGTTTACATGTAAAATAAAAGAATTGTTATCACTTCTTACATTTTTATCAAAAAGGGAAATAAGTGGGTGAACTTTTTTTGTCGTTCGGTTGTATCAAAAATTAAATTATTGCAAAATGTCACAATTATTTTAAGTAATATCTAGCGCTCAGATTCAAGTGCATTCGTAAAAACGTAAAATCAAAATAATACAAAAATTGTCGATAAAATTTGCATTACATTACTTCCAGAAAATTACTGCCATTGTTTGTTATTATACCTCTATTCTTTTTGTGCATTTAACAGATGCGGAGGATAACAAAGGGGAATGAAACTGAAATTTTTCCTTGCTACACTGAAAGAAAAGATTCGTTTGTGACTACATAAACTATACTGCTTGATGCTTTCAAATACAAAACTTCGCTGCCAGTAAAAAAAAAAAGTTTGCTGAATAACATAAAGTACATTGATAAATAATAAAGCCACCAAGCGCTCTTTTAAATACTTTTTTACTGAAAGATATTTCTTGACTGCCAACAAATATTTAGTTGTCAGCAATATCATTCATGTCATCCAGAGTAACACATTTTGCGGCGACTGCAAAACTACATCCTTTGTATGCAGCGCATGCGTGCTCAGGTACTTCTGGTTTGGCTACGGCGCCATATTTGTCCGAGTCCATCTCTTTGGATTGGGTTGCGTACGAGTTCGTGAGGGATATTCTTGTGATACTGGTGATGGATTACATGATCTTTTGATTGAAAGTAATTAAATGTCACATTTAAATGGTTCCAGAATATTAACTCCCCGTGAAGTGAAGTGTTCTGGATTTGGTGTGTGTGTGCCATCTTGTCATATTCGTGGCGTGCGCATGTCCAAGTCAAAGTCTTCAACACCGAGCGAGGTGGAGCATTGTCGAGTAACACACACTGAAGTCGCATTCAAGAAGGCCCAGATTCGACTCCTGATTCAGCCAACCTGATTTCAGTCTTCCAAGGGTTATCCGCAATCACTCTGGGCGATATCTTGTCCCTTAATAATGGCGTTGGATGATTCCTTAGCCGATTCTGCTGCCAACTAGATGCTAAACCACACCTACCTTCTAAAGCCCGTAACTCGCAGAACGTCAGTGTAAAAGATGTAAAATGCTCTTATATGTAACTGAAGCAAACTACCCTTACACGCTCTAAATCTGAATAAGTGAGAATTCCACTGCTTTCGATCAGTCAAACGTATCTGACTAATACAACAGTCACTTCGTTGAATTTAAATGATGAACCAGTAGAAAAATCCCATATTTCATTCACTGATTTTATTCACTGACATTTCCCACTGATTCGTCAGTCATTTTTTCCACTGTTTTCTGAGTGGTTTATTTTTAGACTGATGGACCAGTGAATCATCTGAGCCACTTGTTCCGTCTCTAATTATTTTTGACTGAAGGATCAGTGAAACTATGAAATGGCTGTGGGTTCATATTACCTCGTAAAATGGCATTTTGAAACACGAAACACATTTTAGAAAGTATTTTCTATTAGTTTTGTTCTTTTATTTGTCGTTACTTCACTTGATACACGTTGTTTAGCGGCCATTTTTAAACGAAGCTCGACGACCATTTTTACACGCAGTTTTTGCGTCTTTTATTTCGATTTCATGTAATCGTCACAGTGCTCTATTTTGACGGTTTAAACAGCATTTAATGTGGTGAAGAGAGTGCACTCATATAAACTATTCTTTTTAACAATCCTAACGGTACCAATCAAACCAAACACGAAAAGTATGAGCATACAACTTCAAACTACACGATTTCGCAGCGGAACTATAGGACATATATTTTCCTCTCGCAATTTCAACTTGGCGTGGTTGCTCAAATGGTGCCCTGCCCTCATAGCTCAGGGGTAGGGTGGCCGACTTGTCAATAAACCCCAGCATTCACAGTTGTGCTATACCAAATCATGCCTCATTATTCAGCTACGCCTTCAGCCCGTTTTATATATAAATATGGCCAAAAGTCTTATTTAAAACACAATTAATAATTTTTGGTAACAGCAGAACTGTTTTCTTATTGAGTGGTCAAGATCTATCTCGCTCTGCTGACTGGATGCCTCGCGTGGCACAACTTGTTAAGTTACACACGAGCACGCAGCGATATCGGTCACGAAGACACATAAATCTTGTTGAATCGTTTGTATCGGGATGTTAAACAACTTCCGTGCATGTGTAAAACACATAAGAAGAAACAGCAGTTGTGCAGGATTTTTTCCTTCTTCCTCTCTGGAGCTCGGCACTTGTCGGAGATGGCGTCGACGCCCAACCTCGCGGGCGCAGGGTTGACGGGCGACAATTGAGTTCTTCGCCGCTGAGTTATGTGTCCGAATCACGGCATTCGGGCTCGTCGCCACGTCCTCAGCCAGGGAATAATATTTTCACCATAGACGCAAGGTAAGCAATGCTTAACCTTTACATACTGGAAATGTTCGACTCTTTATAGTTTTCGCATTAACTTTAAATTTAAACACATTTAAATCTGAGTTTCCCGTTTCCGATTCGAGAAGCAGAGTTTTCTTAACTCCCGTACTGTACACGTATAGTGCTGCTATCTAGTATTGATTCCCACAAACGGGAGCGACTAGTGCTGAATCGAACTCGCAAACGAGTTATTCTGCCTCGTCCCTTCGATAGGGTAAGCAGCCGTTCTGTTTGCGTCCTCCAGTCCTACATATTTCCTTGGAAAGTGGATGAAAGTGTTCGGGAAAACGAGAGTTTTCTTATAATTTGTAACATGCTCTCTAAATAATATTCAGTTTAATTATGATTACATTAATTTCGTTTCCGTTTTTACAACTAATGTTAGGTATTATAAAACGGTAAATACATGTTGAGGATAAGCAAATTTGGAAGTTGTTTTTGTTAGTAGAAATTGAAAATGGAACCACAGCCCGGCACTAGCAAATGTTACCTAAAACACTCAAATATGTGGGGCTATTATATTGCTTGCCATGTAAAAAAATTCACTACATGCCATTGATTTCCACCATCACCACGAGCGTGCGCTCCAGTAGTGTTAAAGGCTGTTCACGATAAAGTGAGCACTTCTGAAAGCAACCTTAGACAAAAGTCACTGCCTCTGCCTGCGTATATTTTAACGGGCGCACTGAGTGACACGCGTCTTGTAAAGTTGGTAACGATGGATGGTAAGTAGTTCCATATGTTAACGTTGAATAAAAAGGGTTAGATAACCATTTGTGATAATTTAAATTATTTCTTACGATTTCTGTTTTTTTTTTTACGCCTCGGTGTACAAAAATTAGCAGATTTATCAAATGTTTTCTTTCCTAATAATTTCCCGGTTTCACTTGAGCGACGCATGAATAATGTGATGAGGCCCATGGAAATGTTAATTTTACATAAGGTGGGAAAATACACAATGTCCATACACGTAGATCTCAAGCAGGTATTTCAAAAGTACTCATTTTACCGTGAACAGCCCATACCTTACTTATACTTCTGGCTGGGAAGATCAATGTTTACAAGTTTAGCAAACAAAAATGTTTCCACCAGGTAAGAGCTAGTGCTGTTAATGAACCAAATTGTCCTTATTTTCTACGTAAAAAGATAATTGTAAAAAAAAATAATTAAAATATAATATAACATCGTAACTAAGTAAAAACTTAATCTTTTATTATTCACGCAACTTAAAATTCTAATTAAAAGTTGTCTTTTGAAACACTGCGCACCTAGTGGCGGAAATTTTCCCAACACCAAACTCTCCCATAAAAAAATCACGTTCTGTTCCTAACCTGAATAGAGCAAACCTTATCACAAGAGGAGGAAAGTGGGATAGAGTTGAGTGGTGGCTGGGAAGTAAACGAACAATTTAATTTTTTCGCGATTTGTCGTAGAAGAACGCTTATGTAAACTGCTATAGTCCATTCGAGGTTACATACAAGTTTTCTGAGGCCCAGCTGAAGTTCTACTTTCCAGGATATTCCTCCACCTCTTGCAAACAAAGATTAAACAAGTCTATAAAATTACATCAAACTGTCAACTCACCGCATTCGAGCGTACTCAGTGTAATAGTATTTCGCGTAAGAACTATTCCTTACTAGGAACTAAAAACACAAGTATTTTTTATTTGTATTTATTCAAATTAACTATAAATGAAATATTGTAAATTATCATTAAAATATATTTAAAATATCATTAAAATAAAAGTTTAATTTAATTAAAAATAAGGTAGATTTATGTTAACACAAGTATAAATCACATATGATACATGACATATGAATGGGGTGATTTTTCAAAGGTTTTATTCAAAAAGGAAGAAGAAACCACGAGCGGTAAACAAAGCACCTGCCTTTAGAGACCACGACGTACGTTTTGAAACGATTGGCACAGAGTAGATAGGAACACAGAAACGAAATGGCGAAGCATTTCCTGTGATGTGGACGTACCTATTCCCTGATTGGCTGCACGAGACTCTCGGAACGAACCGCAGGGGACTTAAGCATAGAGAGCGGAAACAGCCATTTGTACCGCTGACACAAGACGCACGCGCCAGCAAAACGGCGTCGCTGAATAGCAACGTGTTGGAACGCTGCTCGCCGATAAGTGCTTGGTACACTATCTGCTAGTCAGCCAATATGGAACTTTTCCCAGAATGCGGTAGCCATTCAGTCACGAAACCAGATCCCAGATCCCCGCAGATGCGGGTAGGCCCGTTCAATGGAACAACCACGCCAATTCGTCTCTGTGACCGAACATTGTGGCTTAGGTACTGCCTACTGCTGGGCTGGCAAGCAGATTGGTGAACGACGTTCAGACGTGTTACAAGACAGTGACGCTATTTCTTGCATGCGCGACTGTAGTTCGTGGGATTACCGGCTGTTTCACCTCTGTTTTCCTATGTACTTTGTCACTTGCAAGCTCGTGATATTGTCGCCGAATGAAAGAATTATTGGTAATTAAAAACAGTATAGAAGATCACAATTTCACGCATTTACTTTGGATACATTCTTTGCTCAGACACATTCCTGTAATGCACTGCTGAGATGTATATGCAAAGTACACTGATGTACATTAAAATTTCTGCACCAAGAACAACGTGAGCTATCCCAACCACATTTATTGGGCAAAATATCCATCATACACGTTTAAAATAATTACTGTTGCAGCATGGTATGACGTGCAGAACATAGGGAAAACAGTACTGTGCGAAACCCACTACGGTCGGCAACTAATTCTGCTACACAACGTGGCGCTGAGAGGAAGAGGATTTGGGTGTCCGTTTGGGGTATCTCCTAGAATGCTACTCCGACGCATGCCCAAAGTCCATCCGTCGTTGTCGCGCGTGTCCTGGGGCAGGCCATTTGTCCGCCAATGGACCGTACGTTTTCGATTGGCGAGGGATCAGGTGAACGTTATCCAGGAATCGTCGGGCGATGTGTGCCACATGCGGTCAAGCATTGTCCTGTCGGTATAGGACCCCAAGCTGACCTTGAACATGGGCCAAAGCAGCAATCTCCAACACATCCGGAATATAACGGTTACTTGTCAGTATACGGGGCTGGAATTTCATGGCACTCCATACCACAACTCCAGGTGCTGGGTTAATATAACGGTGAATAATGCAGGAATCTGCCAAGCGTACGTCAAGATGCCCGTAGACATGAATGCGACCATCGTGGTGCTGCAAGCAGAAGTGAGGTTTGTCGGAGAAGACGATGTCGTTTCATTCGTCTCTTCGCGCCCGATGCTCCACGCACCATCTCAACCGCAAGAGCGGTCAGGTGCGAGCCGCAGTAATATGCACCTGGACAAGATGTCTTGATGCTGTGCGGGCACAGATTGATGTACCACACGCCTAAACTCTCGAGTGAGGGATCTTGATGTGAATTCACGGTCCGTAATCTCCAATGGCACGAAAAGTCTGCCCTCGTGGTCGTTGGTGCGACAGGGCCGTTGGCTTCCTACGTGTCGCTCAGCCCGTCCCTCCTCGACCTGCTGATCTCGTATCCACTTTACCGTGGCTGCATTTCTCCCAACGCGAGAACCAAACTCGCAGCAGGATAATCCAAAATACTGATGGGCCATGGTTCCTTCGCGGTTAAAGGCCGAAACCTGTTAATATGGATGTCGTGTTCTTCTACGCGGCGTGCTCGCTCCGTCTGTACACACGAACGGACGGGGACAAAATGCCACTTCCTCTCAGCGGCTGCCCAACCTCCACTTACATACAATTTATCAGTGCCGCCATTGGCGGACATGCAGCACCATTCGACTGAACAACAAACACGTCACTGTACGACCGTCCGTTACGCTTTCTCCCAATGTGAGGTCCTTCTGGTGCGTCCTTGATTTCTGCTATTTTAATGACCAGCAGTTTATAGTTTATTCGCAGCTCCTTCACCCTTTCTGAATCAAACCTTTGAAAAATCTCCCCATATATGACATGTTTAGTTATTTCCAACATATGCCATATATCACAAGCGTTGTCTTCATAAAGGTTACTTTTTTCTTCCTGTTAAATTTAATGTTATTCATATTTTATCTATAAATTATAATGCCTAATTTACAAATAATTTGAATCAAAGATAAAGAGAAAATATGTGTGTGGGTAACTTTTAGTAAGAAATAGTTCTTATAAAACATACTGTTACACTGAGTGCGCACGAGTTCAGTGTGTCGTCCTTTGTTGTAATTTTATAGAATTAGTTAAGCTTAATTTGCACGAGGTGGAGGAATATCCTGGAAGTAGAACTTTTGCAGAGCTTCAGAAAAGTCTGAAGTAACCGTGAAGGTATTATATTTTGTCTTACAAATAAAATAACCCCTTACAAAGTCTGAAATGTTTTCCGTACTGTTAATCATTCTCTTTAAGGTTAGGATTATAATAGCGTCCAAAAAGCAATACGTGTGTTTGTTGTACATTTATGTGTCATGCAATATTTCCTTCCCGAAGCCAGGACATAACATTTATAAGTACACGGAGGCGAAACGACGTGGCTGAACCCTTAATAAGGGCGTTCCCATCCTATTGACTGGCAGCGCGAAGCTCTGGAAATGGGTCTTGCATCTGATTGGCGCTTGGGTCCTAAGGAAGATTCCCTATTGGCTGGGCCGCCGTCTGGCGAGTAAGTAAGGCCTTCCGACAAGTTGCTGACCAGTGCCGCCATTTTGCTGGTGCGTGCGGCTGTATTTCGGGGATAAGCGGCTGTCTCGCCCCTGTATTACTAGAGACGTGCAAAATTAGCTTTAATATTCAGCACCAGGCTAAACTTCACAGTACTGTCTGTGCTGGAGCCGACGTCGTTTTTCCGTTGGCTGTTGCACAGATGTGAGGTCACGCCCTTCTCACTGAACTGCACGTGATTGGGGAACACAGTTGTGAAGTGTTCATTCATTGGCGCAGAGTTAAATAGGGCGTATGAAATTAAGTATGATACAATAACAAACGTATTGCACAGATACGCGTGTTTAAAGTTTGCCTTGTCTCCAAATAATAACGCCAATTTTGTACGTCTCTACGTATTACTAGGTCGTTGCAGCGTGGAAGTCCACCAATAGCTTTTAAGTTATCGCTGTGATAAACTGTTGGGATGAGAAGCCCTATAATTTGCACAGCGGGCTTTTTGGAATTTAAAATATTGGACTATATATGTCAAAAATTGTGTAAAACGAGAAATAAAACTTCAGTATTTTACAGCAAATGTGTTTATCTGTGTTTGAAACGCATGTTTTATATTACGCCAGTACTTTGTAATATAGTATGCAAGACAGTATAATAAGAATATTATATCAATATTTTTATGTGATTTGAAACCCAGGTTTACGCAGTCCTCCGTAAGCTGCGCCAAAAATTAACTGCACCATAATTTCATAGATAGCAGACGGCTCTCCTCGTGACAAATGAAATTCTCAGTTGTTTGATTCTCCGACAATTAAAGGATACCTTGCATAGACAGCTAAGTTCCTATTAGATTTTTTCCTGATTGTCTTGAAACATTTATCAACATTTACTTGTATGTTATCAGGGGCGGCAGAAGGTTTTCTTTCAAGGGGGGAGGGGGGCAACTTTATTAGTTGCCTTCGGTCATAACTTTGGTTTTTTCGATGTGCGTCACGGCGCAGAGGACAATCCAGTATTTCTGTCTTGCACATTAATGGTTTCCATATATTAAAACAATTAAATGTGACATCTAAATAATATATATATATATATTTGCTATAGGTATCTGTTGCGATTTCGCAATTTTATTTTTCGGAAATTTTTACTATGATAATAGATTTTTAGCCTTGAGAGTCATGCAGTTTGGAGTATGATTCTGAAGCTATACGTGAGGAGTGTTGAAAAACATATGCTAATATATATTGTATACACGAACGCACCAGTAGATGAAAACAACTCTCACTCACACTCTAGAATTAGGACATAAAATCTACGAAAATACTGACACACAATATAAGAATAAAATACAGGCATACAAAAAATGTCTGTGCTGCTCTTTTCACCGCTCTAATAGTCAAAGCTGCTGTCTGTACATATTGTCACGAAAGCGAAAATTCACAATCGTGTCCTATAACAGTAGAATAAATGTTTAATGATTCGACAAATATTACGTTCAAATGTTCAATACGTTACACCAAAGATACTTCAAACATCTTCCTGGACGATGTTTCTGGCGTTGAGTAACTAAAGATTGACAAAGCTGAACAGTATATTAATGTAAAGATTATTTTTTCTCATTGCTTTTTATTTATGATTATTATTGGCATTATTTCCTTAGAATAATAATAATACCACGCACAATAAGATGATCTTGACAAAACGAATAGCAGAATTTCGTAACCGCGATTGTTTTAGATATCAACTGCAATTTTGCTAAAGCAAATTTGTTAATTTTAATTTAAATAGACATGTAGATTACCATATTAAGTTTCTTTTTTTTTTTTTTTTTGCTACACTGATATGTATATTAGTATATTAAGTTTGACAATAATTGTTTGTAACGAAATATTAAGCAGTAAGCACTATATGTGAATTAGAATTTTTGTGTAGTCTATGTTTTAGAATATGCAATAACATAAAACGGTTTTCCTTTTAAAATGGAAATTTGACTGTGATTCGCAAACTGGTTGATAAAATTATGTGTCCAGACTCGTCAGTGCGTTGAACTTACTGTAGGCTAAATGTCTACTTTCTTACGCATCTGTGCACTCTAGCACGGGTATAACTATGATCTAAAAACAGCGTTGGCGCAATAAAACAAATATAATGCCTAACTAGCAATGTAGAGCCTACCTGCTTCCAAACGAGGCTTTTTAGCGGTACAATGAATAAGCCACGTCTTCATGTAGTCCACTTATTTTATGAAAACATGTGGTATATTTATGAACAAATCGCAGAAAAGGTTTTTTTACATCAAATTTCGCAGAAAAGTTTGTAGATTAACGTATCCAAAATCCACCGAAATTCACTCAACTTTTCCCACTCTTTTCCTGGGATTTTTCCCGGAAAAACGTTAAAAAAAATTAATAAGTCAAACACGGTGCATCTTAGGACAAAGAATGTGAATACAAAAATTAAAGAAAACTGAATTTTTTGTAAAGTATCCGAAATTAACATAGATTCCCCAATAAATTCCATTTTTTTTCCGGGATGGGTCCTTGAAAAATATTTTTAAAATTAATACTTCGAGAATGACGTTTTTATGACCAAAAATGCAAAGACTAAACTTAAAGAACACAAAATTTCCTATATTATTCTAAAAGTTATCAGAAATCCGTTTATAATTTCTACTTATTTTCCCAGGATTTGTCCTAGAACAAATTTGAAAAATTCATTATTCGAAAACCGCATTTCTTACAACCAAAAGTGTGAAAAGAAATATTGAAGAACACGAAGTTTCCTTTTATGTATCCAAAAATTCATCCAGAAATTTTGTTTTCCCGAGATTCGCCCTTAACAAACCCTAAATAATCTATAAAAATTAATATTTAAAGAACTTTGTATCTTAGGACCAAAAATATGGCTAGGCAAATTTAAAAACCTTAAAATTCCCTGTAACATATTTAAAAAAATCCTCTAGACTCCACCAAAGTGCTTGACTAACAGCACAAATGTAATATTTAATTGTTATTTGTCAAAAAAATAGCTCCAGCAGCATGAAGCACCGTTTAAAGTAGTAAAGTGGTAAAACACAGGACTCGCACTCCGGATCATCCACGTTGAATTCTTGATTCCTCCATCCTGGATTTGGTTTTCCATGGTCTCTAGAAATCCCTACAGGCAAATATCATGACCGGATGAATTCTCTAATCCCCTTTAATTGATTTCCGTTTTTTGTATGCTCCGCTCTCCTAATGGCAACTCCAAGAAGTAGCTTGGTGGGGGCGATAGTCCCCCGAGCCCCTAAAAACAAAACTACAACAATAAATTCTTTAACTAAAAATAGTAATGTAGAGTATGGGTGTAGGACTGTTTATATGTAGAGTATTGCCTCATCATCATTTTGAGTTTAATGAGTGACATTGCTTATACACTTTCATATTTACATGGTTTATTATTTTTCCTCGGCAGAAAATAATCACAGCACCATCATGAAGATAACAGACTCGCAGCCATGCACGGGCCGTGCAGCGAGGAGATATATCCTAGACAAGTATTGTAACAACATTGTCGACAGTATCAGTTGTGGTTTCGTGCTGGCGGGTTGCAGAAGTTCACTAAACTCTTTTCCTGCTTGTGTAAGACATTTTTTTGTTATGGATTGTAACAAGCTTAATATACGTGTTACATATACCACGTTTGTTTAACTTTTGCGATGGATAATGGAGAAAGACAGTATATAGTCTCCATAGTGTAATCATTATCATTATTCTTTAACAGTTTGAGTACGCCATGATATTCGGAAAATGCGGTACTTACGGTTTAATTAAGGAACTGTATTGAAAGAAACAGCATGTTAAAGGCAACCAATGACAAGTGTGTATTTTGTGATGAACATATTAAATCTAAAGAAATAGCTTAGTTCACAAAAAAAGGTGTAATTAGGATAAAGTCTGCTTCATGTGATAGGGGAGCCGAGCTTAGCATATCTAAAGAGCAGTATGTACATTTTGATTATTGAATCTTACCTTCCTCAGTGCTATGGAAGAATTTGAAATGTTTTAATAACAGACTAAAATAATATTGATGAATATCAGGTCTTGATAAAAGAGATTTGCAAGAAAGCTTAGACGCCTATCCAAGAGAGTTTATGATAAGAATATCTGAAGTATTTTCGAGGTGCGGTGTTGTTCTCGAAAAAGCAAGAGACTACAAATGTTGATAACCTCCATGAAAATGAGAATTATATTTTTGTTAAGGTCCAGAACAGAGGTAGTACTAATCTTTATGATGAAAATCTTGAGATTATAGAAACAGCTGCAAGGTTAATTAGAAAAGAGTGTAAGTCTGTAACTTAGGATCTAGGATTTTACCTAACATCTTCTGAATTGGAGTCTGCAAGTACATGATTAGATGCTCTGCCTCCATCCCTTGAGTCTTTATTTGAAATGCTAGCCAATAAAAAGGAGATGATTTAAAATTAGCTAGTATTTGTTAAGAAATCATGCAAAAGATTCGCCCAAGAGCTTGTCTTTACATTTAAGTCTTGAAGTTTCAGCTTCATAATGATTTTGCATCCAAGCGATTAAATGATAGGCCTAATCTGCATGAGCTAGTATTCGGCTGCTCTTATCAAGAAGTTATGAATTTTGAAATAAATGCTGCAGCTGCTAACAGCGATGATTCAAACAGAAGGGTTCCTGGAAAATTTACTCAGTTTGTAGCTTATATTGTATACCACAATTTATGGACTCTGGATGGTCATAATACGCTACACGGCTTGGGAATTATTGCTGTGGCCAGTCGAGAATTGCAGACATTCGTGCTGCTTGCAAGAAAAGAAACAACTCTAAAAGTAATTCGACAGCTCAGAAATAATATCAACAAACTAGAAGCAACGTACAGACCCCTTCCTTCTGTTAAAGATAAGAATCCAACCAGAATTCTCGATTTACTGTGGAATATCTGTTGTCTGTTTACTGTTGTCGAGGTCTAAAATGGCAAAATTGTCTGGAATGATGCAAATGATGCACAATGGTTCACTTTTGGGAAAATCAAATGTTACATTTCTCCACATCATAGACATGAACCATGGATACAAAACTTTCGTATAAATTATTCAGCACTTCATTTAATCGCAGATCTAGTTTTAAAAATGAAAACTATGCCTCTACTAACTTTTGACCAAACCGTTGTGTTGGAAAGCCATAAATATTATACTGACAACCAGAAAATAGCTCATTGCGCAATTTTTTGCTCAGACTTGGTGCATTTCATACATTAATGAGTTTCCTATGATGCAATAGACACTTCAATTTATCGTATTTAAAGTACAAATCATGGGGAAATAGTACTAAATATTACGTGGAATTTGGTGAATTTTGGATATCATATAGGAAATTTGTGTTCTTTAATTTTTGCCTCTACAATTTTGGTTGCAAAACGCACTATTTTCGATATCAATTTTTTAAATAATTTTTCCGGGTAAAATTCTGAGAAAAAAATATGATATATTACGTCAATCATGGTGTATTTTGGATATCATATTCGAAATTTGGGCTTTAATTTTTGTCTACCCTCTTTTGATCTTAAAACGCACCGCTTTCGACTTATCGATTTCTATCGTTTTCCAGGAAAAAAAAGTGGGAATATAGTGAGAAATGTTTAGTGGATTTTGGATATAAAATGGGAAATTTTGCGTCCTTTTATTTCTGTCCGTGTACTTTCGGTCGTAAACCGCTCCATTTTATACTTATCAATTTTTTTTAATCGTTTTGCAAGTAAAATCCTGGGAAAATTATAAGAAATTTTGGGTGGATTTGGGTATCATATGTAATTTTTTTCTGTGCACTTTTGGTCGTAAAAAGGAACGGTTTTCAGATGATTAACCTTTTTTCTATTGTTTTTCCATGAAAAACCCCGGAAAAATAGAGGATGATAATACGTTGATCTTGGGGGATTTTGGATATGCTAATCTTCGAATTTTCCTGCGAATTTTGATGTATGAAAATTTTTTCTTGCAATTTGTCCATGTTACTTTCGTAACTTTCCCGGACTAATGCTGAAAACTCTCACAAGGAAAAAGTTTATGGTACACCATAAACAGAACACAAATTCTACACCACAATCCATTAATGCACTCGTCGGAACAATGAGGGATGAAGAATTGCTTAATACTTTTTCCCTTTCCACTATAAAGAAATATACCTGACTGCTGACTCATTCACGGAGAATCAGGAACGGATCCAGGTAATTGTTAAGGAGGAGGCACCCTACCTAAGTCAGACCTACATACACATAGCTGTTTAATACTTGCATTGTGTATTAGAAACACACAAGTGCACATTTGTGTGATGTACTATATATATAATATATATATATATATATAATATATATATATATATATATATATATATATGCGCTTGCTGTTTTGAAGAACAGTTCTCGAACATAAAAATACATAAATGCAGAAAACAAGTGACCAAGTCTATGCAGATATATTCCAATCATTTCTCTCTAAAATTATTCACACATATTTGTTTCGTTAAGTGAGTGGGTGAAGAGATTAGGACAGCTCTTAACATCGAGGTCTCGAGAGCCGGTTGTTTCATTAAGAAGAAAGAAGATTATGAGTTGTGAAATACAATAAACACCTAGATTAAAGACCCTTTTTCATATTATGCACTCTGTTTCGAATTAACAGTTAACTGATACAAAAAACATTAAATTCAAAGAAGTTAAATTAACAACGAAAAAAAATCACATAATTTGACATCATGCAATAATGAAAGCATTTATTTCTCTAAGAAAAATTACAGAATCTTCAATACATTTATAACTCGGCGCTCTTTATTTTGACTTCTTTGGATAAACATTTTATATGCACAAATGTAAATTAAAAAATTGATATTAATAATAATGAAAGAGTGGCATTGGCATGTGTCTTCAAGTATACATTACACCTGACCTGCACTTGCTATTAACCAAATGAGAAAGTAGTGTACATGCTGTCCATGGAGTAGATGGTACCTGCGCCACTGCTTAGTCATTGGTGGCAAGAGAAACCTCTTGGGACCGCTGACATCAGAAATACCCGCTAACCCTCATCATTGTGCATTTGTAATGCTGGCATTTATTGAAAATAACTTGCATATAACGATTCTATCTGCTGTAAAAAATTCCTGCCGGTTAACTAAGAGTGGGGCATTTATACAAACAGAAAAAACTAACATTTTTTAAGATACATAACCCCGGAAGGGGTAGGTGGGACACCCCCCTGGATCCGCCCCTACGAAGAATCGCTTGAAATTTTGCCTCCCCGTTCCATTGTGTATATTTGAGAAATATGTCTGACTCTATCACAGTTATTTCACTGGGAATACAAGCACACCGAACATCCAAAGCAACTGTTTAGATTTCCAGTTGATGATCAACACCCATTCTATACCTGTTCAGTTGATGAAAAAATTCAGTAATGCGTTTTTCGTTCATTTTATTATTCTGATTCTCGTGGTTGGAGAGAAAATAACTGCTTTATTATTGAATGTATATATCAAACTTAGCGTGGGGACAAATGCCTATATAGCCCCTCCTTTTTTGTTTTGATAAAATTGTTGCTGCTGCTGTGAACGTGCAAACATCTTACAGGCTGAGAAGAACTTTTTTGTGGACTTTCTAACATCTAGATTGATATTAAAATTAAGATTTATATTTACGAAATCCTTTTCAGTGTTTTTAATTAATGCATAGGCATATCACATATCTGTTATAAACCACCGCGTATATATTCAAGTCATCTCCTTTTCGCGTATCGTACAAACCACCTTCACTTTCAAATTTCTGGAGTAGAACATTTGAAACTGTACTTATGTTAATTTCACAATATAAGCGGTGTTTGGAACCTATTAACCACGTCAAGAGTAGCATTTATTATTGTTTTTACAGTCTTGCCAATAGTCAACAGTCTTAAATGCAGTGATGTTCTTTTGCTATGATCGGGATACAAAACTGAAGCAATTAATACACAGGATGGTTTCTAAACGACAATCGGTGCTTCTTGTGACATTTAAAGATATGCAACGGGTATGAAAAAGCTTGATCAAGTTTGTTAGTCTGACAAGAGTGATGAAGCAGTAATGAATTTTTCGAGCGCACCTAGTTGTCGACGACAGACTCTTGTCCCGAGGACGCGTCCACGGCACATCTCGCGCGTCGCTCTGCCGTGAAAAGATGTTCGACGTCGCCCGGGGTGAAGTACTGGCAGGCTTCCAGGGCTAGCTCCAGCGAGGGAGATGCTGTTCAACAAACTCCCACTCTTGAAATCCCCGCGGGAAAAATGTGAAACGCATGCCCTTTCCTTCTCCCGCATTCCGTTTAATCTTTGTTACCACTGCAGCGACTTCAATATCGTGCAGATACTTAGGACGAAACATGCACAAAGCGGATTATGTGCAAAGTGAAGACTTTTATAACTACCTGTTGTCAGTGATAATAGTTGTAACGGTTATGGGAAAATCACGGTACTGACTTCAACATTTTATTCTACCTAACCGCTACCCGCCACCTGAGAATGTTCAGCTGCTTGCGTTATGAAGACTTACCAGTATGCTGCCCCCTTCGACGGTGAGTGAGTAACCGGCGGGCAGCGTATCTGCTCGCCTCGACATCGGTTTCTGCAATACGCAGCGTCGCCAGCACGTGTTCCTCCATTCCGCACCTCCTCGATGGATCCCACCCTTCATCGCAGTTGGCAGTCGCTACGTAACCTCCCGACGCGGCGGCGCACGTCTTCAAGATTTTTTAATTAACTGATTTCGTATTTTCGGTAAATTTTCCACCCTGTTTTGCAATGTTACTCCACACCCGACAACACTATACCTGGACTATAAATGAGGGGTGTTGATGCCCCAGAGAACACACATAGCACTAGACACGCGACAGGAGGACAACACACACCGCACTCGCGTTTATAATGTGAAAGGGAAACAGGCAGAAGGTATTTTCGTGCCATGTTTTAATTAGAATTTTTTAATGGGCATAATTAAGTTTTAAATACAGGGCAAAACACAAGTTGAAGCATTTTTATGCAAAGTTAAGTAATAATCCAGTTTTGTGATGTAATTTGGAAACTTAATTCTGTACACAATTTTATATGTTATCTTTTTCGGAAATGTGGTAAATTGTAACGCTTTTCATACTTACGTGCCCCTATTGGCACCTTTTGTATTTTTGAAGCCAGTTTTCAGGTATAATTTTATTTAACAAGTTGATATATATTTTGTATTAATTTTTTTGGAGGTGTTATATATAAAAGAAAAAAGACTGAGCCCAATACAAAAGAAAAAATAATATTTTTGTGGTTTGTTCATTTCTCACAATTTTGGAGGTAAAGGCTATAAAAGTATCAATGGGATTGGAAAGACCTTTTATAACTCTGCTGAACATTTAGAGCTTGGTATGATGGTTGGTGAGAGCTGTGGTCTCTGCCACGGAGTATGAGTTTCCTCCGGGTGCTCCTGCTACCGTGACATAGTTCAGAGAAGCAGCGAAACCACACATGGCAATGGACAAGCTAGCGCTATCGAGGAGAATGAGAGTGAAGAGAGGTGAGTATGGAGCGCCGCGGGAATGAAAGGACGGGGGGAAACAGGAGATCGTCGAGAAAACCCGCCGATCAGCGGCATCGTCAGCACGATTCCCCACATGCGAAAATCTGGGCGCGACTTCGCCGGGAATTGAACCCTGTTTGCCTAACTGGGAGGCGAGTAGTCTGACCACTATACCACCGCGGCCCCTCGCAATCGAAGAAACGGTGTGCAGTAAAAGACAATATCTAACATTTCTTCTTGGTTTGTGAGTGGTAGGAATAAGTGAATGTTGTGAAACAGACTCACCCTGTTCAACTTTCCATCTCTTTCACCTCTCCCACGGCCGGGCAGCTCAGAACGAGTCGCACTGAAAGTGACTAAAGACTGTTCACGATAATGTAAGCACTTTAGAAATGAACCTTAGAAGGAAATTACTGCCCCTGCATGCATGTATTTTAATGGCCGCACTGAGTGACATTCGCCCAGTATAGTTGATAACGATGGATGGAAAGTAGTTTCATATCTTAACGTCGAATAAAAAGTGTTAGATAACCATTTGTGATAAGTTAAAATTATTTCTATCGCTTTCTGTTTTTTTTTAATGCATCGAAGTGTAAACATGCCCAGGTTTGTAAAGTATTTGCAATATTAATAATTTCACAGTTCAATTTGACAGACGCATGAATAAAGTGATGAGGCCCATGACAATGTAAATTTTACAAAAGGCGGAAGAATACGCAACGTGTCTAAAAGTAGATCTTAAGCAGGGCTTTCAAAAGTGCTCATTTTACCGTGAACAGCCTATACCACGCTCAACCGCGAGGCCTTTAGATAAGTTCGCGGTACAGTAATGCGGGAGTCTCATAGCCCCGACAAACACAGCACGACACGACAAAAACCGCAACTACGACACAACATTTATATTTTCAATGTGACTGCTCGGATTTACAACCCGACAGTTTACTGACGCGGCACGAAGCGTAGAATTTTTCGGAACCATTTAGAAGGCGCCAATTAACTACGCTAGTTTCAAAGGCGGTGGGCAGACGGGAACATTGGAATACATGATGATTGTGGCAAAGTGCTATCGTTAATGTAAACAAAGGTAAAATTATTATTTTTTAGAGTTGAATACAGTAATATTAAAAACAATTTTTTTAAAGCTACGTATTTGCCATTATAAGGAAAGATTGCCATACAATCGAATTTTGCAAAGTTGTACTCTCTGTGCGTCGTACTGCAGGACACGACGAAAATAGAAATTATTTCTAATCCGAAATTGCTGGTCGTACGACAGAATTTTTCGGGCTTACGTCAGATCTATCTTGTATTTCATTAGCTGTTTAATTTTAGGTGTCGTCCCGGGGCTGTCGTGTCGTGCTTTTCGGGCTATGCACAAGTCTAACAAGAAGTAGGGCCTACATATACTAGCAAACTTGTCTGAAAATTGCGATTTATATTGCTTATTGAAGAAAAATGCTAATAACCACTACTAGTTACTTATTTACTTGTTTTTAAAACTAATTAGTAAAAGTTCCATTTGAAATCAGAATTTAAAGTTTTTTTTTTTTATTTTGGATGTTTTAGAAAACATTTTTACAAGACACCCCTCTTTGGGTAATCCAATCGTAATGACTACTATGCTTGTATGTACAATAATATTTGTACTAATGTTAAAAATATTTTTAATAATTGCTTATATCTACGTTTATTTTAATTATAAAAATGGTATCTTTCGTGGCGGAGAGGGCTGTGTTTAAAATCTATTACTAAAAATATTTGAAAATAATATTAGATTTATTATTACAAACAATCAGAGTTATTATCACGAGGGTCTTGCTTGCTGATCTTTTTAAACAACGCTTTTCGAAGCATCCAGACTGGAAACACACTTAAACCTTGCTTAAAAATAGACTCTTATTTATAGATTTTTAAAAACATTTAAAAAGGAAATTCTTGCAAATTATTTTACAGTGACACAAAATTCGTGCATTCTTCTTTCATATTCAACACAAGTAGTACTTTTCAGACAATTTTGGTAGTATGCCTACTATTTTGGTAGTATGCCTACTATTTTTGTAGTATGCCTACTATTTTTTAATTAACTCTGCGTGTTGTACAGTCGGGCTCAGTGCTCCATTCGAAGCCACTGTACTTCTATCTTAAGGACAAGCTTCGTCCGCCATTTTGGATTGTTGATTTGTCCTTATTTATATATTTTTTTAATAAAAATTTCAAAAGATCAAATTCTGTACCAAACTAGCTGTTGACTTTACTGTACAGATACAAAACCTTAACTACGAACTATAACTATGTCACAATATCGATTCTGCCAAATTAGGATCGATATTGTGATATATTTAAGGGTTCCTAGTTTAGTTGTTATTTCTTTACTGCAGCGTAAAGTCAACAGTTAGTTCGCTATGTATGTACTTTTGAAATTTTCATTAAAAAAAATATAAACAAGAAGGAAAAACCAACAAACCAAAATGGCGGGTGAAACTTGTCCTTAAGGGTGACACGCCCAGCCATCTTGGATTCAAGGAATCTTCGACGCAACTGGCAACACAGATTTAATGTTTTATTTTGGGCATCGACAAGACATAGGGCATTGCTCTGCACATGTTGTAAAACAGGTATTGCTTGTCTACCGTTGTCAGGATAATCTCTACAACCGCCTACAAGAAAAGTTACTTATTTCTTGCCGATAGTCAGTGGTCAAAAATTAATCAACGCAGTGGAGTTGTAATTGTTCGATAAAGCTTTAGAAACTATTACTTATGCAATGTGGTGCAAAAAATTTCGCTGGACATTCTTAAATGGAGCTTACGGAGAAAATAGTGAAAATCCAAGATGGCGGGGTCTGATCGTCCTTAACGACGGCGTCACGTCGCTTTCTTGTGTGGGGAGTTGTTCTGACGTGCCTCCCTGCCACTCGCTAACGACGGCGGAGAACACTAAAGAGTATCAGCTCGCCCAATTCGCCGGAAACCAACAACTGTCTGAGGCTGCTCGTGGAGGGTTATCGCTTCGTGCCGCATGGGGACATCCGTGCGCACGTACTTTCCTTTTTTATTCCGATTTATGTACAGGATGGTGCTGAACTGCAGGTAAAAACGCTACGATGTGATTCCCTATGCAAAACGGGATAAAAAAACATTCAACGAACAATGTCGTACAGTAACTCCTAAGGGAGATAGCCACCCTTGAAAATCGACATTTCGAGTGGTCCTATACCAGAAAATAATGAAACCTACATGATATTAAAGAGCCATTCTGTGCATAATGTTTTCTTTAACCAAGACCTGAAAGCTGCGAGCAGTTATCATTCCATACATTGACACACTAAGGGATGATATTTTACCATCCTACCAATGTGCCTCAGTGCAGGGGATGATAGTACGCCACAACTGTTCGCAGGTTTCAGGTCTTGGTTAAATAAATTGTTCTGTTCACAGAATGGCGCTTTCATCTCGTGTATGTTTTATTATTTTCCGGTACAACAATTTGAAATATCGATTTTTAAGGGTGGCTATCTGCCTTACGAGTAACTGTACGACATTGTTCGTTGAATGATTTCCATGCCGTTTTGCATAGCGAATCGCCTCACTGAGTTTGTACCTGTAGTCCAGGGCCACTCTGTATAGTCTAACATCACGTCGACAGCAGAGTCATTTGAAAGGAAACCATTTGCTTGTACTATCAGGAGCAGAGAACGAAGCGGTCGTAGCGAGTATTAAGGAACCACCCGAAATCAGGATGACCAGCCAAGCGTAACCTTGTCTGCGAATTCAATGCGTTGATTTTGGATGTGCATGCGTTACCCGTGTGAACTCGTTTACCTTATATTTGTGATAGCTTACACACACTCTCTATCTCTTTCTTTCTCTCTCTCTCTCTATGAGTGTGTATATGTATATACATGCACATGTGGAAATCCACTGAAGAACACCTAGTAAACATCTACCATTCCAAACGTGTTTTGCAACACAGACTATTCGTGTGTAAAGGGCACTTTGATCGTAAATTAAACGGCACAACTCGCCTGCACCGGTCTGCAACCATTAAACTGAGATAAAATTGAACAAAATATTTGTTTTTTGTATAGGGCCAAATATATATTTAGTTGCCCTAACAAAATATATTGTTGAACAAACAAAATTTGAAAAGCAACAAAATTACTTTCGCCTATTAAAATATATGTTTGAATAAACAAAGTCTCTGTGTTCGGCCAAAAGATACCAGACAGTCAAATAAATATTTTGTTAAATCAGCTGTATATCTCTGTTTGGCTACTCATTTGACTGCCTTCGCTTGAAAATACAGTTCGAGAATTTGTTTGTACTTTTGTGACAATTAAGATAGTAACCATGTTTGTTAGTGCATCTATTGATGCTTAACAATCGTATAAACACATTAATAAAACAATGCAACAAGAAACTAACAAATAAAGCTGTAAAACTTGGAAAAATTTGTTTCAACGTTGCCCAATATTTGAAGTATATCTATTTAAAAGCTTTCCGAAGATGTTAGTTGTCGCATTAGCTGAAATTACTAAGGCGTATCGCTCGGACGCGGGTGATCTAGGTCCGAAATTCGGTCGGACTTGTAAATACTTATTTTTTGGCTCAAACTGTTTAATGTAATGTAGCGAAACAAATCTTTAGTTGCACCAACCCAATCTTACAGTTCGAGGCAACCAAATGAGAACAACAAAATAATTTGGTTTCAGCAACAAAATATTTCATTGCCCCTATACAAACAAATAATTTGGTTGCACTAAACAAGTCTTGTTTGATTCAACAAAACATTTTTTTTCTCTGTGTAGGTCAAGTGTCTTATCGCAGGTCCTCTGACAAGACGATGAGTGCAGTTGGCTGCGCGATCACATTACGTGTGTTTCACAATGTGACTGCAATGCCTGGAAGACGACAGCGAGCTTTATTTGAAGTTATGTTGTTAGGTACCAAAAAGTTAATAAATTTATGTATATGTGTATATGTATGACGTTAGACAGTAGATGAAGTCAAGTTCTTATGATTTTTTCTGTGAATTAAAATTTTTTCTAAAAATAAATGCTTTTTTTTTTTTTTTTTTTTTTTTGCTTTTAAGCGGTAGATGTCCTATATGGTGAGAAAAGGTCATTGTGAAAATAGCATAACGTCATCCAAGATGTCGATTATGGTGTCACCCTTCCTATTATTACGAGCGGGGTAAATGGGTTACCTCTGAGTGTTCTCACATTTTGTACGTAGAAAATATGACGTTTTTATCTTCGTCGCAATTACATTTATCTTAATTTTTAAATAAATGTGAATTTTTCGATATCTGCAAGTTGTTCACTCATAATGTCTAGCATCACGCGAACAGTGTACGTGGGTTGTCTCGGAGTGCTCTAATATTTTTACATTAAGCGTGTATGATCTCCCCGTTCTGTGCAAGGGATGCGAGACTGGCAGACTAGAATCCAAAAGTATAAATAAAAATCTCCGCAGGAGTCAGTCTGCAAGAATCATTCTGCAGGAGTCAGTCTGCAGAAGTCAGCAAGCAGGAGTAAGTCTGAAGGCGTCAGTATTGAGGAGTCAGTCGACAGGAGTCAGTTGAAAGGAGTTAGTCGGCAGAAGTCAGTCGGCAGGAGTCAGTCTCCAGGAATCAGTCCTAAGGAGTCAGACTGCAGGGATCAGCCTGCAGAGTCAGATTGCTGGAGTTAGCACTGCGGAGTCAACATAGCTGAGTCAACACCGCGCAGGAGTAAATTGTGTGAATTCGTGTTTGCTTGAAGACGATGAAAACTACTGGCAATGTAAAATCTAGTATGTTATGTATGACTACATGCATACGTTCAAAAACTTCCCAAAAATTAGATGGAAAGCTGGAAAGCAATGTTGTTACTGTGCCCAGACCTTTAGTGAAAGTTGCAAAATGCGGTGACATGAGGAGAGTGATTGTTTGGAGAACCTATCTCTTGCAATTCTTAGCTGCCATAAATGTTCCAGACAGTTCAATTGGAGTGATAATTTAAATAAACATATCAAGGACGAGAAATGTAGTGTTATTTTACCCACTGAGCAACGTCATGTGTTGACATCGTTACATCATGTTAATGCACTACATAATACGTCAGCAAATTGCGAGGGAACTTGCATGATGAAGCATTTCTACAATGGCCGCGTGCTGTTTATTCGAGGCGATACACTGAAGGAGCATATCAAGATCCACAAGGGTTGGTCTACTGGCAGCATTGTTGATAATGACCATGACGATATTGATGATGAAAATTCTGATGAGAAAGACGATGATTCTTCCGACATTCCCACGTATATGCAACAAATTTCCTTCGGCGACTGGCATGAAGAAGGCAGCAGACGTCAAGAATGCTCGTTACATATTTCCCAAAGACCTGAACGGTTAATTCGGAGTCGCATAGCCCCGACAAACACGCCGCGACAAAATCCTTAACAACGACTCGACATTTACATTTTTATTGCGAATGCTGGAATTTGCATTCCCATAGTTTACTCACGCGACACGAAGAGTATAATTTTTCGGAACCATTTAGAATACGCTGATTGACAAAGATATTTGCAAAGGCTTTGGACAGGCAGTATGTTTGTAATACATAATGGTGACAAAGGTGTTATGACTTCTGCATACAAAGGTAAAATTCTTTTTATGAGTTAAATCCAGTTCGTTTCAGTTTTTTTCTGTCTCTTTTATTCTGCGTGTTTGCCACCGTAGGGAAAGCTTGTCATACAGTTTCGTTCTGCACAATTGTACGGTCTGTGTGTAGTGTACCACGACACGAAGAAACAATATATAATTTCTAATCCAAAACTGCTGGTCGGACGACAAAATTTGTCTTGCTTACGTGAGATCTATCTTGTATTTTGTTGTATGTTCAGTTTTAAGTGCCGTGTCGGGGCTGTCGTGTCGTGCTTGTCGGGGTCATGTGATTCCCGCATAGAAAGAACAACGCAATAATCTGACTGTATCACGTGCGACCAAGGTTAAAAAAAAAAACTCTCAGCATGGAAGCAGTCAATGACTATACAATTATGGCCCAGGTAATTTAAAGACTGAGAAGTCTGTGCTGCTGCCAATATATTTCCGGAATTCACGATACATGAGTGAAGTGAAGAGATTTGGGCGGCTCTTAACAGTGAGGTCTTGAGAGCCGATGAGGATGATTGAAGTGAATATGGAGCAGCACCGGAATGAAATGGCCGGGAAAACGGGAGATCCCGAGAAAACCCACCGATCAACGGCATCGTCCGGCAGGATTCCCACATGCGAAAGTCCGGAGTGACCCAGCTGGGGATCGAATCCGGATCGCCTTGGTGGGAGGTGAGCAGACTAACCGCTCAACCACGGTGACCCCACGATTCATGATATGTTTCGTGTACGCAGAGGATGTCTGCATAGAACGAGAACGTGTACATTAAATATTGTGATTCATAATGAATATAGGCCTACTCGCCGTACGTTCAAGCAGTCACACGCGACTTAAAATTAACTTTATTTGAGGAAAGCAGTGATACATTAAGTAAATAATATAGTTTGAATGCGTTTTAAATGCGTAAAAATTAAACGAGAAAGTTTTCTTTCCCGAACTATAGTAAATATATAATAATTTATTTGTTATTCTTTATTTTTTACAATTCTATTTCTGAGGGTCTTATGTCGACTGGGCGAAATATAATATCGCCATTTCGTACATGTACACACAAGGATGCTTTCTTCACGACACGTGCACGATGACCATGAAACGTGTCGTAATGTATATCTACGTACTTTCATTTTTATACGTTTACGTTCATTACGTAAACATTTTAAATCGTGAACAAAACCTAAGACAGTCAGTCTCATCTCATTATTCTGGCCCTTTCTGCTGTGATGGCTTGAAGCGTCAATTTGCTCTGGCATAAATAACTATTGGCTGTTCACGGTAAAGTGAGCACTTTTGAGACCCCATTAGTTACTTTTTCATTTCAGCCATTTTTTATACTTTTAACCACTTTTAAATAAATAAATCCATGCATAGGCTGTTGGCGGTAAAATGAGCACTTTCGAAGCCCTAGTTACGTTTTCCTTTAAGCCAGTTTTTTATTATTTAACCATCTTTTCAAATAAATATTCCCTTGCATGTAATAAACACATTTTGTATATTCATCGCACTCGGAAGTTAACGTCTATGGCTAAAATAAAATGTATTTACTGACTAATATTCCAAATGAGAGAGCTTTCAGAAGTTCTCAATTTACCGTGAATAGCCTATTACAAATTAAAATTAGATTTTCTGAGATCATTGAAGTGCAATTTCGGTTTGTATTATCGATTTGTATCAATACTATAGAGTAAGTCAAATCCCGTTTTTTTTTTATATCTAACGTCGACAGTATCTAGGGTGAAATAGGAGAGGTTGGCATCCCTGGATTTTTAGCTTTTGAGAGAGTGCTGCTGTAGCGACACCTGGCGGCAACTAGACTCTCGTGTAGAGTAGCAACGCACTAGCCGGAGTGACTTGTCGGTTTATGGTGTGTGTGTGTGTGTGAGTGTGTGTTCGTTACTTTGACGCGTGTCAGTATGTACGTGGACTTCAGCCGCGGGTTACCGAGCCCCTGTCAAATCTTTTAAGTGCGTAACTAAACATTTGTGCCGAGCCCATGAGTTGGGATAGTATACGCGAGAACTTCGCAGATCACAGTGCCGCTGAGATGTACTCTTGCGCTGTGGTTACACTAGTGAAATCGCAAACGTGCATATTGAATAGAATTCAGTTTAATCACCCGACCCACTGTTCTATTACCTAACCTCTTGGAAGTGGGGGGGAGGGAGGAGGAGGAGGAAACATGTACATACGCTAGTGCCGTGTGAAAAAAATATTCGCGGTAGAAAAACTTTGAAGTGATTTGTAACTGAAAATCTGTGCCTTCTTATTTTACGTCGAGGAATCAAGGGGATTTTCTTCGTGTCGGGCTGTGTGAAAACCCGATGACAGCTACGCCTGTCGTATTGGTCAAATGGGACACAACACTTCCGGTGGCTGCCGCTGCGCAACGGAAGTACACCATTTGGGCACCGCATCAACTGCCTTGAACTGCTGGCCAGCCTGCTACCTTTCCTTCCTGAGAAACAAGTTGGAATACAGGTACATGCTGTTCACGGTAAAGTGAGCACTTTTAAGGCCCTTTTAACAGACATTAACTAATAATAAATATATTTTGTTGCAGCTCCAGACGTTAACTTTTGTTAGTGGTGAAATGTACACAGTATGTTTAGTAGTCTAATGACAATGTTTATGTTGAAAAGTGGCAGGAAGTTAGAAATCTAATGAAAAGAAAAATTCAACAGGGCCTTAAAGAATGCTCACTTTACCGTGAATCGCCCATAGTTTCCATTTGCTTAAAAATTGCCAAGCGTTAAAAATATTGTGTGTGCAGTTTCAGCGTGTAAAATTTCCGTTGAAGGGTATATTTCTGATAATTATATATATTATTTTATACTTGTATTGATTTTATTTCGCAGTTGCTTAAACGTGTTTTGGGGAATTAACTATCTTAATTGCTGTCCGTGTTCAAATATTGGTCTAAATAAAAATATTCCAAATTGGTGTTATATGCGCAACTGCCCGAGCTCATTAATTTAATAAAAATTTATGTAATAATTTAATTAATGATTTTGTACCGTATTAACGCATGCGCCGTTCAAGCAACCCTATTCAATCTGGTGTTTATTTTGCAAAGTGCAGCTTTCCTGGGTCACATCCGTATATTCTCGAGAGGATTTACGCGAAACTAAATACCTATTCAGATGTTTTTTTTTACACAAAGCTTGAAGCAGTGGTTACGGCGTAGTATATCGCGAAGAACTCTCAAGGGCTTTATTTTTTTAAGGAGAAAGAATTTTTACTCTCCAAGTGTATGTGATTAACGTGAATAATGCATGGAATGGAATTTAGATAGTCTTTACAGAGTCGTGAATATTTTTTTTTGTGCACTGTGTTTTTATTTAATATTTTAGCTTCTCTTAGCATAATTAGCAAACCTAGCCTATTACTCCCAACAGTTTGTTGAAGTTGAGAATGTTACACCCAAGTTCTTAAATGATACGTGTGTCAGCCTAGGTTAAAACGGAACCCCTTTAATGTCCGAATTAATTTAACCATTTATGAAATATATTAACTGTATGTATTGTTGTTCACTAGTCATTATTGTCCATTTCATATAAGTGGGGTAAAATCTGACAGACAATGTGACCAACCTACACTCTATGTAAATAGTAAATGCTCTCGTTCGTACAGTATTGTATCAGCTGATGAACTGCTGCGGGATCCTTGTTGTTAAGTTGGCTATTTTTATGATGGCTTTGGAAGAAAATAGTACTCTGAACTGAAAGTTGTAATATAAAATCTTAATTATACTTGGTTTAAATTATGTTTCAAAGCAATATTACATTTTCTTGGCTAATAGCGATTGGACTCTAAAAACATGTTTAGCATTTATGACAGAGTATGTCAACACGTACGAACAGTAAACGTTTCCAGCCAATGGCTAGTCATGTTTATGTTTCCAGTAGACCGGTGAACGGCCGTTGTGCATGTGCTTTTTTCTCACCGTGTTTATTATACGAATATCTTGTTGGCGTTGTCGGAATATTTAATAGGGTAGTTAATCTTTTTTTTTTTTTCAAGCATAGTTGGTTGTAGGTACCATTGTGCGTTTTGAGTTAAATGTAACATTATCGACACGTGTTTACCGCGTCCCTTCCACCATTTTCCTTACCGCCTTCCACAATGAAGTGACACGAATATAATTTACGTATCTAAGTTTAAGTTTGCTTGTAACAGGAAAAGTGCGTAGTGTTAATTTTTCTGAATGATTCTGCAAATAAATTATTTAATGCTAGTGACGAATAAACGTGATTTTAGTGAAGTAGACTTGACAAGGAATGCCATTAGAAAAGTGTTCAAGAGGTTGCAAATTTTACCAACAGTAAGTTTACGTGTTTAAAAAATGTATTTGTAAATTGTTAACACGATTTTTGAAATGCACGTGGCCTGAAAAAGGCGCACTTTCCAACCTTGTAGTGAGTGAATAATATATGTTTATTTGTCTATATCGTAAATTCAACGAGTGTAAGGTTAACTTCGGTCAAAGTGTGTGAGTGTATATATTGTTACATCTGTACGAATACGAACAGCGACGTATGTATCGCGATTCGTTTTTTCATTAACGTTAAAATTTTCAAGTGAAATAATTAAAATGTTATTTCCATACGAGCGAAATTTTCCATTGCTCCATCCAAACAATATGCAATCTAAAATGCCACACACTCGTAAGAACATCAAAATGTCATCTCACGAAAGATGTAAAACTAAAGCCCCTCCCCCTTCATAATTTCCTTTTTCCCTCGAAATAAATAAACAGAAACCCAACAAATTTAACTCCGTCGTTACAAAAAATAAAACAAGTTGGAACGCCAACCTAGCTGTAATATCCTACATTAATTACTGGACGGAAGTTAGCTACCGTCAGATTTTCAGTGGCTGTCATTACATGGAACACGATGAAGGAGGAAAATTCAAGTGTGCATGGGACTCAAAACATTTGTTTACAAACGTCATTTTCTTCAGTGACAAAACAGCTGCGCTGGAAGGATACATTGTGGCAGCGCAACTTTTTCTAGAACTGTCAAAATTTACCCCACTTACGTGAAATTGACAATAGACCTGTAGATGCGTGAAAAGCCTGTGCGTGTTTTACGTAAATCCATATTTAAAAATCATAACAAATTTCTTCAACATAATTAAGGTATTCCAAAAGATATGTATATGTGATAAATGGTTCGGTTTTCTAAAATTTTTTGTACTTTTTTTTTAGTGCGCAATACTAGTTTATTAAATATAAATGTACATGACCTTTAAAGTTTATTCTACTCAGTATAACGGATTTTTCCGTTTTCTATGTAAGTTGATGGGATGATCGCAATTTTCGTACAATAAATATAACTGGGTAAGATCTTCTGACGTATCGTGTTAGACCCTATACGAAAAGAACAAACTTCGTTCTTCGCACTAGAGCGGAAATTTAACGAAATATATTCACATAGGCTATTGTTAAATATTCAGTCGCAAATTTGGAATTAGCAAAATGTAGGCTTAAACAATTACTTCATCTAAAAATCACAACGGAATCGAAAAATATAACAGGTAAATGGATAGAAATATCATTTTTATGACTTTCCTGCACGGTTTCCACAAACTAAAGGAGACAAGTACATAATTTATTTTGATGACAGCTACATTTTTTTCGCACTTCAATTCGTGACGTTTTGCCATTGATTAAGCTTGCTTATGTCTGTCAATGCCAAACACAGTTGTATGTTTGCTGTTTGCTCTTATCATTGGAGGGCGTGAATTATAGTCACGAAATAAAATTAATACTCAATATTTTGGCTGGAGCAAGTACATATTACAATTCGGTAGGCGCCATACACCTACTACTGCCGACGTTTTCTTCAGGCAATTAATACGAGGAACGTGTACTTATAAGTAATGTCTATAATCCATATACGGTTACTTCACACTTTTCTGAAGCCCTGCTAATTTTCTACTTGCAGATTATTCCTCCGCCTCGTACAAACTAAGTTTAAATACATATATCGGCTGCTCATAGTAAAATGAGCACTTTTGAATGTCATGCTTAAGATCTACTTGTATGCACTTTGTGTATTCTTCCGCATCATGTAAAATTAACACTGACATGGGCCTCATCACTTTATTCATGCGTCGGTCAAGTAAAACGGTGAAATTATTAGGTAAGTAAATATTATATAAATCTGCTAATTTTTCACTTCGACGCATTAAAAAACCAATAAGCGAAAGAAATAATTTAAGTTATCACAAATGGTTGCGTAACACTTTACTCAACGTTAAGATATGGAACTACTTTCTATCCAACGTTACCAACTTTACTGGGCAAATGTCACTCAGTGCGTCCATTACAATATATGAGTTCAGGGGCAGTGATGTTTTTCTAAGGTTCGTTTAAAAAGTACTCACTTTACCGTGACCGGCGTTTAGAAAAGAAACACGTAAGGACAACGCACCAAATTCGTGAGTACTCAGTTGTAAAAATATTTTGCATGATAACTATTTCTTACTAGGAGTTACCACCACCCATGATTTCTCACTGTTTATATATATGTATTACAAATGAAACATAATTAATGAAGATAATATTGGTAAAACTTCAATTACACGAAAAACAAGATAATTCTATGTTAACAGAGGTACAGAACGCTTATGATATATGGCATATTTACAAAATAACTAAACATTTTCCAAAGGTTTTATTCAAGAATTGTGAAGAAACCTCAAATAGACTATACAAGTTGACTGGTGTTTTGTACAACTATATAGGCCTATTGGCTGTTCATTGTAAAGTGAGCACTTTTGAAAGCCCTGCTTTAAATCTACCTGTATGCACATTGTGTATTCTTCCGCCTTATGTAAGATTAACATTGTCGTGGGCCTCATACTTTATTCATGCATCGGTCAAGCGAAACTGTGAAATTATTTGAAAAATAAATATCTGACGAATCTGCTAATTTTTACACTTCGATACATTAAAAAATATACAGAAAGCGAAAACAATAATTTAAGTTATCAGAAATGGTTATCTAACATTTTTTATTCGACGTTAATATACGTAACTACTTCCCATCCAGCGTTATCAATATTACTGGGCGCATGCCATTGACAGCTCCCGTTGAAATGTATGCATACAGGGGCAGTGACTTTTTTCTAAGGTTGATTTCAAGTGTTCACTTTATCGAGAACAGCCTTTAATAATCAACCTTAGAAAAAAATCACTGCCCCTGCATGCATATATTTAACGTGCGCACTGAGTGTCATGCGCCCAGTAAAGTTGGTAATAATGGAAGGAAAGTAGTTCCATATCTTAACGTCGCATAAAAAGTGTTAGATAACCATTTGTGATAATTTTAATTATTTCTTTCACTTTCTGTTTTTTTCTAATGCATCGAAGTGGAAACATGACCAGATTTGAAACATGTTTTATTTTTCAATGATTCCACAGTTTCACCTGGCCGTCGCATGAATCACGTTACGAGGCCCATGGCAATGTTAATTTTGCATAAGGCGGAATAATACACAACGTGCATACAAGTAGATCTTAAGCAGGGCTTTCAACAGTGCTCATTTTACCATGAACCGCCTATAAATTGTAATAGTCATGATAGAAATGAACACCCTGGATGGCTGTGCTGCTAAGTAGGGTTAATTAAATAAATTTAAGAAAAAAAGTCCAACCACGATACCACCGCGGCTACACCAAGTCTCCTTCAACTTCCCTCAACTAAGAAGTGATGACTTGGAACAGAAATCCAAGTCTGTGGGTCGTGTGACTGGGAAGGCAGATTTTTCTGATGGAATTTTACTTACAGAATTCTGATTCTTGAAGAATTACGCGTGTCAAACGACGCCATTGAGAAATAATAAACTGTTGGTAGCAACCCTCATTTTCTGGAAACGATGCTACCACTTAATAAAGACCTCTTCATTAATCCAAGCACTTTGTCGTTAAAGGTTCTTTTCCGTACCATCAGTAAATTCCTTATGTTATCGGCTCCTATTAAAAATCACAAATGGTGGAATATAATTTCCTACGCCAATGGTAAAACCCACAGCAGTAACAATGTCCCTTCTTTCAACAAACGTTTGTCTGAACAGCTGGCATATCCTCCTGAGCATGAAAAATATTTGGTGTTTATTATTGAGAGAAAACCATCTCATAGCCATAATAATATATTGCTGCTGGACTTGCCGTAAACTGTGAATTTCTGATGTGCTCTTCTTACATATCAAAATGACATTTTTTTCTTTTATTTTACACTCACCGCGAGCTAAATTTAATAGTTCTGATTTGCGTAAGTAATGTCAGCTTGTCTTCCTACATATCTGGTTTAAGAAAGCTGGACTTGCAATTTAATTCTACTTAAAGAACTTATTTTGTATATTATTTACTTATAAATCGAAATTGCAAATTTTTGCCATCTTAAGCTGCGAGCCAAAGTCAAATTTTATGTCTAGGGTTTTTTTTCGTGTCTATTCCTGTTTATTTGAGAAAAGCTGTTTGTCGCTATTTTTTAAGTTGCACTACGACACAGCGAGCAACACCGCTAAGGACCTAAAAGTGATACCCTATATGCCTTCCCTGCTGTTCGTTTAAAGGCTGTTTACAGTATAGTGAGCACTTTCGAAATCAACCTTATAAACAAGTCACTGCTCCTACCTGCGAGTATTTTAACGAGCGCACTGAGTGGCATGAGCTCAGTAACGTTGGTAATGATGGATGGAAAGTAGATCCACATCTTGAAGTCGAATAAATAGTTTCAGGTAACCATTCCTAATAACTTAAATTATTTATTTCGTTTACTGTTGTTTTTAAAACATGGAAGTCTAAAAATGACTTAATTTGTATCATATTTACTTTTCTAATAATTCCACAGATCCGCCTGACCGACGCATGAATAAAGTCATGAGGCCCATGGCAACGTTAATTTTACATAAGGCAGAATAATACACGACGTGCACACAAGTATATGTTAAGCAGGTCTTTCAAAAGTGCTAGTTTTACCGTGAACATCTTTTACTGAAATGCATATTATTGATGGGACTCATTGCATTTTCCCTCTCCTCTTTACTCCGTCTCGGTGATTTGTCAGCTTGTCTCACCCATCTGTAAACGAGAAAAAAGTTAAGTTGTCATAATAAAAAACATTTAAATGGTTAAATCCATTTTCTCTTAGAATAACAACCCCATTTTACACGAGCGATATGGGACTTTATGAAATAAAGTTGGCAGCCCTAGATCACCTAGCGATGAAATGAAAGTAGGTTAGAATATCTGACTAAATTTCTTAGTTTGGTGCTTGTTTCGTTGTGTTTCGAAATATTTTAATTGGTTTGCTTTTCCTGATGTTTCAAAGCTACGAAATTTAGAGAACAGTACAAAACCATAAACATGTGATTGCATACATCCATGAAATAGCGGATAACGGAACAGTGGTAGCACATGTGAATCACAGACACTTTCACCATAAAAGGCTGGTCATGATAAAGTGAGCACTTTTTAAATCAATCTTTGAAAAATGTCACTGCTCCAACCTGTATATATTTTAACGGGCTCACTGAGTAACATGCACCCAGTAAAGTTGGTAACGATGGAAGGGAAGTAGTTCCACGTGTGTGTGTGTGTGTGTGTATATATATATATATATATATATATATATATATATATATCTTTGACGTGTGTGTATATATATATATATATATATATATATATATATATATATATATAAATATATATATATACCACATATATATATATATATATATATATATATATATATATATACACACACACGTCAAAGAAAGAGTGTTAGGTAACTATTTGTGATAACTTAAATTACTTTTTCTTTGGTTTTCGGTTTTCTTTAATGCCCAGAGGTGTTAAAATGAGCAGATTTGTAAAATGTTTTCTTTTTTTTTTTATATAATTTCACAATTTTACTTGGCCGACGCGACGTATGAAAAAATGATGAGGCCCATGGCAATATTAATTTCACATAAGGCGGAATAATACACAACGTACATACAGGTAGATCTAAGCAGGGCTTTCAAAATTGCTCATTTTACCGTGAATGGCCTATACATTGAATTTGTGCATTTCAACTTTAGAGAGCAGCACTGTTCTACTCTTGTTCACAAAAATATGGCGCGAGGTACACAAATGACCAAATTCAGCCTTTGAAACCGATATTATACAATTTTATGCAACTGGCGAACAAAAAAAAATCCTTACAAACCACCATATCGTATTTTAATGAACTTTAAGCAAACATTGTTTTTAGTTATTATATTGCTTGCTATTTTCTGGAGGCGATGACGCTAAGCTTTCAAATGGCATTACATTTTACGAGAACCCCCATCCGTAGTGATATCACATCTGAAGAGAAAAGCCTTTGCTGGAAACACTGGCGCGAGTACTGCTTGAGCGCTGTTATTTGCGTGTGCACTCTAAGAAATTATTTGTAAATTTACCATATCATTGTATACGTCCGGTGACAAAGCACGAATGATGACAGCGTTCCTACAGTTGCTCAGAAAAGATTCAAATGCGTAGGGAAGTTCCCAACTTTGTATAATAGCAATGCTAAACATTCCCCTATTTTCAGTCTGATATGTAATATTATTTCCACGTACAGGTTGCATATTTCCATTGCAGTTTAGGAAGAATACCAGAGTAATTTTTTACAGTGTAAGTTAGGACATAAATGAAAAAAAAAAAAATTGCAAAATATTGTACCTCAAATTTGATGTTGAACAAGTGGCGTAGGTCGCGCAGTTAGCTACTATTTCTCTAGGAAGGTGACACGAGAACAAGACTACTTGCATTAACCCCACCCTTCATTTCACAAGTAGCAACCGAGCTAGACGCCGCAGCGGTTAAAATTTTTACTAGCATTCGGTAGGAGCTGTGTTTGAATCCGGGTCAGGCCATCCTCTGATTTCTGTTTTCCGTGGTTTCCCGAAATTACACCATGAAAATGCTGGTATTTTTACGTACCACATGCCATGGCCGATTCCTACCTGTTCCTGCGTGTCTGAGGGATCACTGTGGTTGAGCGGTTAGCCTGCCCTCCTCCCACCGAGGCGAAGCGCGTTTGGTCCCCTGCTGAATCACTCCCGGATTTTCGCATGTGGGAATCGTGCCGGCCGATGCTGCTGGTCGGCGGGTTATCTCGGTGATCTCCGGTTTTCCCCCGCCCTTTCATTCCGGCGCTGCTCCATGCTCACCTCGATCACCCTTATCGGCTCTCAAGACCTCGATGTTAAGGATCCTATGTACTGAAACGTTTTCTGTGAAATCGTAGTTTTCGCGTAAACACGTGTTTCGATAAATTAATGTGCTGGAAATACGACGTTTTTCCAGAAAGGATAAAAAAAACTATTGTCTACATCGCTATCTTTTTACTTTTTTCCTACTAAGATTATTAATTGAGAAAAAAATCGTGAAAGTGGTCAAATATCCCATTTTTCTTGCCTATGAAGCTTCTTTAAAGTACTATACGCAGGTAGTTTGATCTGTGTACTTTCATCGCGTGTACATAATAAAACTCCACAGTTACAGATATAGTTTACACAGTAAAGCGTTAGGACGGAAACACTGCACGCCTTGTGCGTAGGAGCGATGAGGCGCTATCAATTACGTTTTAGTGTCGCCCGTATCGCTCCCTCACTTTTTGATCTTGGACGCGCAGCTACATAGTCCTCTTAAGAGCCACCCAAAACTTTTCACTCACTCACCCCTATCCAAGTAGCATTTGCAACTGGGTTCTTAACACCCCAGTTTATTTAAAGTATTTCTCCGTCACTATTAAAAAAAAAAAAAAAAAAAAAAACAAGTAGTAAGAAGCTTAGAAGCGTGGCATAAAGTGTTTAAAAAAACCACGCATCATCATGAAAACTCTTTCGAAGAAAAAAAGTGACATGAATGACGGATTCTGGACAGAATTTCAGGTTTTAAGACCATTGGTGCGCGGTGGAAATGGTCGCAGCCCGAAATCGTGTTATATTCAAAATTTGTGATCACGAAAGTCAACAAATACCTCTTAGAGCCCGCACAGTGTGTAGGGAGATCAGAAGCTCAGTTTCGGGCACATAGATAAAAAAAATCTGTAAGACTTGATAAGACCACTTACACTGCCGTAACGTTCATTACACAACATGTGTTTTATGTCCCATCGTTATCAAACGAAAATGCAGTGCAAGTAAAAACATCACTTATTAGGTTGACCTGTTTTAATTAACTTTTTTTTATCTAGCAGTAGTTAACCACAATCCGAAAATAAGCCTATTTTTTGCAAACTAAGTTTCTGAAAATTTATTTTGTAATCAATTCGCTAAATACATTTCAGAATAGGTGTTTATACAGTTCAATTAATTACTGCATGTAGCCTTTTAACTATCGCAAACAAGCAACATTTTAAATTATGTATATACTTTCAAATCTGTAGTATACAAAATACTAAATATATTTTGTAGAATAACTGAAAATAATAAAATTTAGATTTTTATATAATACGCATTATACAACTTCAATTTTTTAATTAATGTAACGTGCAATGTTTGATCAATTTTAAAAATAAATATATTCCATTCAGTAGCATATATAAATGGACAGATACTATTAAGTACTATCATAACTTGTATTTTGCAGCGCTCTGTTGCCTCGCAATATCACGCACACTTCGAAAAAGAATAAAGCTCGTAAGTTTCGGTCAGTTTAAAAATCTGTCATAGGTAGAGACCTGAAGAATTCGCGGATTCACTTTGAGACAAGCTAGAATTCAAACACATGTGTTTATTTATCTTTAGCCGTTGGTCCACACGGTGTTTGACGCTTCATGGAGAGCGATGGCCCAATCGTCGCCTTCCACTGTGAGAGCAGACAACCAATGCACTGTTGGTATCGGCGTATCTGTACATACGAGTGTAGAGTCTAGCCTGCGAGTAATTGAACTCACGAATTTTTCAGGTACCTAGTTATAGGTTTATACAACTAAGCACGAAACTTTGTCTTCTGATTCGGAGGGGGATGTATGTAATCCACTATCATAACTACGCCACTGTGTTGAATGAAGTTTTCGTCTTTGCAACCATGCATCTTCTTTCAACTATATTTTACTCTGTTCATTTTTGTTATGAAGTAGTACCGAATATTTAAATAAACGTGATATGATACTAATACCTGCCGTCGTTTTACAGTGTGGCCGTGTTCATATAGGTATTTTCAGTTTACTGAATATTTTCAGTGACCGGATTAATTATACCTACTAAAATGACATCGTATTTGGTAGTTTAGTGTATAGTTTTTGTAGGTAATGGAATTAAACAATTACTAATTTATGAAATAACCAAAACACCAGGTCATTGCCATAGTTGAGCACTCTACAAAATATTCATGATAATGCTAATTAACTGATTTTGATATAAAGCACTGTGTTTTGTGACAATAATTAGTGAGTCTTGTAATACGAACAATTGTATCTTTGTTTATATTTGACCCAATATGTTGTGAATTGAAGAGTTGGGGTTATAATTGTCGAATTAATTACCATTATTTTGGGGGGATTATGTAGACTACATATAAGTTATTAAATTCTAATAATACATTACTTAAAATATATTTTCCAGTTGACATTTTGATATGTTGTTACAAAGTGACTGCCGACTGCATTCCCATTGAAACCTACCAAAAACAAACTACTAAGTAACGAAATGATCGATAAGAAAACGAATTGAATCCCCAAGTATTAAAATATTACACTTTCTTGTCCCTACTTTTCTAAATCAGTCTTGAGTAAAACGCTATAGAGCCTATTACGTTCTGGCGTAAAAACTGTTTGCGCCAGTTTTTGCACTCGCAAATATATTTTGACCGCGCGCGGTTTACGCCCTTTTGCGGCGCGAATCACGGGTTTCGCGCGGCAGCCCGTCTCGGAAGCAGACTGCCAGAAAAGGAAAAAAACTATGGTCCTTCGGAGGAGGGGAAAAGTTATGGGTTTTGAATGAAGGCGTTAACTGCAGCAACTCGTCGGCGAGTTCCTCTCCCGCCTGGAAAAGCTGCTCTCGTGGCCGCAGTCAACTTCGCATTCGCGCCACCTGCCCCCCCCCCCTGTTTGACCCCTTTCCCCACCCTCTAACCACCACTCTCACCCCCACCCCTCACCCCACAATCTCTACGTCGACCCGCCATCGGCTGGAGACTGCCTGCTCGAAAAGTTTGCGGCGCAAAATCAATACGATACTTCCCTCAACCCCCCTTCAGTCCTCTCAACTTCCCCCCTCCCATAACCCACGCAGACTCCCGTCATCAGCCTATCCGCTGCCGGGAAAATGTCAGCATGGTACCCCGCTAAACCCAATACTTTTAAAGAAAAAGTCCCCTCTCGCTTGAAGTACTCCTGGAGTCCTAAAAATTCCTCTGTGGTTTGAATATCATCACCGGGACCCTCTACGACTCTTTCACAAATAGTTTAAAATAGTTTTAAGCGTCCCTGATGACACGGCACTTTAAAAAATACTTAAAACTGACATACAATTTGTAAACGAAAAAAAAAAGTAAGTTACTCCTCGTACGACACACGAAAGCACTATTAGATTTCGACTCATGGTTAAGGCTCTTGGTTCTTCTGTTGTGACGCCTGCGTTCTTCAACAAGTGTCCGCTTAGTGAGTCGATTATCGATATAATTACGAGCTTAATATGATCATAACATGCCTGAAACCTTATCGTGCTAAACTGAGAAGAGGGTTTTGTTGAAATAAGAAAGTTTGTTTGGCGTAACAAAATGAATTGTTCTATACGGACAAGTAAATTTTTTTGTAAAACCAAATTATTTTGAGGTTCATACTCTTTCGTTAAAAAACTTGTAATATTTGGTTGGTTCTATTGAAGATTCGTATGGCTCTACTCATATTAGGCTATACAACTTGGGTTACTATATACGAAAGTGAAAGCACGACCTAGTTATGAACTCGGAACGTCAGCAACCGAATGCTACGCCTCGACAAATTCGACTAACATGACTGCTAACGGAGTAGGAATGTTTGTAAATACGTACACGATATTTTGATACAGGACACCTACTCTGTTAGAACTGAACTCTGGTATGTGTGTAAAGTTTCAAACAAAATAAAATGTGCTGTGAAAGAAAGAGTTTCTGATTGAGAATAATAATTATGTAGGGTTTTTATCGGGCGTACGTGTGATGCAAAGCAGAAACGAAGTGGTTCCACTTTGTGTAAAGCTTAGCGTGGGGAAAATGTTTTGCCCTGTAAATGTATTGGAATAGTGTCGAGTAATTACATTCAAACTGGGTAAGTACTTAGTGTGAATAGTCAGACTCATTAGCAGTGACCCTTAATGAAATATTAAATATATGCATAAACATAACACTTCAGACATGTAGGCAAAGACACAACACAAATTTTCATACTATTTGTATGAAAATGCACTCAAACAGAAAAATACCCTCGGAAATAAAAGATCATACTACTTACTACGATTACACAAAGCATACGTCTGTCATTGTGTGTGGAAGAAAATGTGTAGTTTTATTTGCAGAAATAATTTAGTGTAAATCAATGATGAATTTAAAATTAATCAGCTCAGAAAAATCCAGAAATATTCAATCAGAAAAATTGCTGTAGTTAAAGAAATCGAATTGACTGTGAGATATCTGTAAAACTATATCACCTCACTAAAAATCATCACACAAAGTTAGCATTTTGCGTGAGTAATAAAATCGTTCAACTGGTTCAAATTAGACTCCGTAAAATTATCTTCATCTTTGCTCGGCTGTAGATCATGCGATCTCATCTACTGGCCTCTTGTTAATGTTCGTGAAAATAATTACGTCGTTCATTAAAAATTATGAGAATAATTTTAAGTCCGTTATATCTCTCTTGGATTAAAATTATTTGGAAGTCCAAAACTGTTCAAAAATCATTACCGCACACATGTATAACAGTTCGTTGCAATTGCTGTACCATACCCATAGATCATGCATATCGTTCTATTAACCTTTCCACTTCAAGTATCCTTAAAGGAATAGACTAGGGAAGTAGCTAATTTACCTATGAGCTCTTCTCAACGGGACTTATGATCCTGAATCATAAAATAATTAAAAACGACTTTATTAGAATAGAATTTATATTTATATAAATAACAATCCACGGATTATATAAAATGTTTTTTATTTTTTTATTTTGGGACTCCATTACAATAAATTGTTACCAACTCTGAATAGTGAAGTGCTCCTCAAATAAAGCTGCTACTGAAGCAATCTAACAACCCCTTCGGTATCCTCAGCTATCCGAATCGGACTCGCCACTGGAATATTATATCGGCGGGGCGTACAGGCCCGCGCCGCGGAGAAGGTCTCTCAGGATCTCCTCGTGGTGGATCTTCTCCCCTCGCGTTGTCGTCTCTCTCCACTGCTGGAGCTCGAAGTTGGTCAGCGGCGGAAGCTATTCCTTAGGGTAGGGGCATTAAATTACTGTCAAAAATAAATAAATATTCAGCTCAAAACACAATAAAACGTAAACAAATAGCTTTAAATGCTGGTATCTGTACACTACGTATATAAATTTTTTTTCAACTTTTGCGGCTTCGATTTTGTTTCCTGTTGAACTTGCTATATTGGGATTGTTTACACAATTATTAAGCATAATTAAATGCACCAACAAAATGCTGTTTTGAAAGCAGCACGATAATAATTTGAAAAATTGTAAGTAACGCCATGGAGAAGCATAGTTTGTGTTACCATTTCCACGAAAGAATTGGTAATGACTAGAGCCCCAAGTATTTCGCGAATTCGTTCGGAACCGAGGTAGACTTCAAACACTACTGTGATAGGACCGTAGTTATTTAGACACGCCTCCTTTAACTGTGAGCCAGTAGTAAGCCGGGAGCAGTAGTGTGAGTGAATGTTGAACATTGCTGTACAAAGGCCTCACTTGATCGCAGCAACCAATAAGCAAAGGATAGTGTCTCGAGTGTGTAGAGGACTGTCAAATCTAACCTGCTGCCAAATCAATCCCCGAAATAATCGGAGCTCTAGTAATGACGAATGAAACATGAACAGTGCTTAATCGCCAAAAAAAAGTGTGCGAGGGAGAGAATTTCGATTTTCAGTCTTGAGGACAACATTTTAACTTAAGCATTTATTTTCATGTTACAATTATTACAGAAAATACACTATGGAGTTGGCCTAAATGAAATGCAGTGAATTGGCTTGTATTACGCTAGACTTTTATAGGGTTGGGAATGACAGTTTTGATTGATTTCTTTAAAATCATACCTGCCTGACGTCGTTTCTAAAAAACACTATGTTTTTTAACAGCAACTTTCGTATTTTCAATTATACTCTCAACAAAGTCATCATTTATACGGAAACCCAATGAAGTCCTGCTAAACTCCTATTTTTGGTTACCGATTACTTGTGCTTCCGCTACATGTAAAGATAAACACTGCCATGAGACTTCTACGTTTTAACTGTCAAATGCTTGGTTTACTGTTTTCAGCTGTTCACAGAATTCTGTCACGTTTCAAAAACCATTATGTATGAATGTTCACAATTTAGGTCTATAGCCGGGTCAGCTTTATGACTTTTTAAAAAATATCGTTATTTACAACTATAGAGCGTATCACTCTTAGGTTACAGTGTGCAGTGTAATGGACATCCACTCTCTCTTTCCAATACATGTTTTCTGTCGTTAACTCTGCCCTTGTTCCTGCGTGCACTGTTGCCTTATGTGTTACCTTTATCCAGCCTAAAAAAAAAAATCCATTTTCGTTGCGTGTGCGCCGTGCAGTCACAATGAAGGGTTTCTCACAGGCTTCAGTTTCGAAGGAACCGCTTAGCTTTGCGTCGCAGGATTGGATTCCTTTACGAGTTGGCAGGGAGGTAAAAAAAAAAAAATTATCTTAATCAGGCCATTTGCTTCACCGCCCATTTGTTTCTCAGCTTGCCAGTTACGTCACAAAGCTGAAGCAATCTGGCAACAGTGAGCGCCATAAGCCCTGTACTGCAGTCTAAGCGTGAGACGGACTATAGCTGTTTCCGCGACATTCGCGTGGACTTCAGGATATTTAAAAAATAGAAATAGAAAATTGAAATAAGGCGTGAACAGTGTGAAACGAAATTTATACATAATAATTTATATAATCAAGTCAAAATATAAAATTTAAAGTTTTAAATATTTATCCAATAGAATGTGCAACTGTCTTTTTATGTATAGATGGGAATTAATGCAGTGCCTGCGACTTCCTTCGCGTGGACTTTGGTACGGTAATTGTTTACATAAGTTTAAAATAGAAATTTTGCTTCACTTAGGTTTTATGGAGTTATTAAAATAGAGTCCACCATCGTTTCGCCCGGGCATTATGTTTAAAATAGAAATATCGCTTCGTTCAGGTTTTATGGAGTTATTGACATACATACCTATATAGGCCGAATTGGTTTGAAACATTACTTTATTATCGGAAGAAGTTTTATCGTCGCGTTAGTGATGGTTGCTTGGTAATGTGTTATTTTACTATGTTTTTCCAAAAACTAATGTATCTTTTTCTGTGATGCGTATTATATCAATGTTTATAAAAAAAAGCTATTGCTGTTTCAACAATGCTTTTGACAGTAATAATTTTGCAAAAAATAAGCTATGAAACATAAATAAAATTATTTGAAAAGCTTAATTTACTTCATAACTTTTGAAATATCGAGATAAAATGAATAGTAGATTTTAAACAGAAATAAACTCTATGATATCCGAAAATTCTATCGAAATCGATTCAGCCGTTTCAGAGGCTATTCTGGACAAACATACAGACTGACAAAAATTTTTAATACAGTCATTTATGCTTCAATATCATTAAAATAGCATGTTACGCTTAGATATTGGTATCAATCTTGAAATAACAGACAGACACTTCAATTTTATATATTAGTATAGACCGTTCTTTTGTTATTATTTTACATTGTTGACATGTTTGTGTTATATACGATATAACACATTACACATTGTAGCAGATTGACTGGACACAGAACCATAAGGTTATATTTATTATATGCATTTCAGCTACACGTATATTTTGGACAGTAATGTTTAATTGATTTCATGTATTATTTGGATGCTAATATAATTTTTTCGCATGTTTATTATATTTTATATTAACACTTTAATTTCTCTAACTTTTTCGATGTATGAGAACCACCAGTCCACTACTCTATGGTAATTTTTACACGTTATTCTGAGTTCTACACATGGTTATGTCAATATTTTTAATATTGTGTTAGTATGTTTGGTTTTATTTTCAGTAATTGCTTCATAATTTTTTTTAAATTGTTTATTTGTTTTGTGATTTAAAGACGTAATATTTTAGGTCTTAATTTCATTTTGTGAAGGCAAAGCCGGAAGCGAGCAAGGATTGGCTGTTGAGTGGCGCGGAAGCCGGAAAGAGGGGCTTCTGGGAAAGACATTAAACATGTAAGGTATCAAATTTTCCGTTGGAATTTAACTTTTTAAAATTCCAACGCCATCGTAAATTTAGTTGAGATATTATGCTCCTAGAGGAGAAGTTTTAGGTAGTCACCGCAGCTATTATTAACAAGAAGCTGTAGGCGCAGTCGTAGTTATTTTTTTGAGTGCTAAATCGATGAGGCGAAAAGGACGGCGAGACTACGACGCAGGCGCCGTGCAAGGAGATATCGCCAAAGGACCTCAGGTGACGCCAAGGCAAATTAATGCATGGAAGCCAAATTGGATGAACTGTTTTGCAGGTATTAAATTCTAAGGGGTCTGAACTTATATTATGAGATGTATTATTTTGATTTTTCAACGACTTGACTGTGAGTTTCATGTGTATGTTAAACCAGTGGTCCCGATCGATCTCATATTAGTTAGCATAGCCGGTGCAATATGTAATGAGGAGCTAATGATTTGTATTGAACTTTCAATATAAATACAGAGTAACCTTATTTGGTGAAGGAGATAAGAAGAATAAGTATCGTATTTGAGATAAATAAGTGATAAACTGACTTTTTAATACCTAACGAACGATTAGTGAATGTGATCTATGAAGCATAAGAAATTGAGTAAGAGCTTACCAAAAACTTTCTGGAAAATTAAATATAGAGGAGGTTACTTCCCGTGGAACCTAATTAGTATTTACGAATTGAAATTTGAAGTAAAATATTTCTTCTTTTTAATAGCAGCTTTAAAGTTTTACAGCATTTTTCAGTCTTTTCTTTTATTTTAGTTTTTCATTCTGATTTATCCCTATTCTTACTTGGATGGTGGTATGTCATTTATGTTAATCATCATAAAGTATAATTTCATTTTGAGTAAAGAGATTTCTGTCACATACACACATTTGATTTTGCGCTTTGTTGAATTACTAACATATTTGAGTCCGAGTTTATTTATTTCCCCTTTCATTAATATATTAGTCACCAAGATTACACATGTTTTATTTAAATGAAGTACTATGAATGTTAAAATGTGTTTTCTATTGCATGAGATTTACAGCATTGCCGGAGAGCTTCTTATTCTAGCGTGGTAAGACCAAGATTACACTACGAATAATAAGGCACCCCAAAATCAATCATACAACCTTATCATTGTAGTTATTATTTCTCCCAACTCACGCCAAATAGTTTTACATCTACATTATTACAGAGAGTTTTTCAGAAAGTGGCACCAACAGTGGTGATCTACATACACTATTACGTAAGGTGGCTATCCCAACGTGGTGGCGTATTACACATTACTCACCGCAATACGTTGTGTATCTTCTCGCAAGACCTTAGACTATGACAACATAATGCACGTTAATATTATGCCGCGACTGTGTTTAACCCTGTTACATCTGTGGGAGAAAGAACTGTAGTATTTAACCTCTTGTTATTAACATGTGTTATGTTATTTTGTTAAAAGAACTCAGTTGGAATAAATATTAAAAAGAAGGAGCAGCCAGTACAACAAAAATACAATAAAGTCAAGCACGCAACTCGGGTCGACTATTTTTTGTACGTAGCATTGATAAACTTAAAAGACAGCGATGAACGTGCACACAAATAGACCTACCGTAACATTTATTACGCTTATATTTCTTTGCAAAGGCACTTCCTTTTTTACTGGGTTTATATAATTATTTATAATTTTCTGGCTGGGCTTGTAATTTGTTGCGATTGTGGAAAACATTCAAATCACAGAAACGTTAAGCAAGTTACACAACTGTGTTTCAGACACCTAGGGCAAGTTACAAAGTTGTGATAAATAAACATATGTGACTTTCAAATAATTAATTTCGTCACAAAATTAACTCATAGTTAAAACGTATCAGTTTCGCACATACAACATTTGCAATCACACACACTGGCTCAGCATATAATCGAGACGCAACAATAAATACACTTTCACAAGCAGCGGTCACGACACACAATACACAATATTTATTCCTGCCGTGGCAACACATATTTAACACAACATCGTAACTTGCATAGGTAAGCTTAAACCACAACGTGTACAAACTTGATGTGGTAATTTTAACTAGTTTTCGAAGGAAGCAAAATTTACCCATCGTTCTGCACAAATCAACATGCCATGTAATGTCGCGACACGCCACTTCTGCCAACTTCGGATTTGTAACCGTCCCGCCTCCACACCAAAATATATTATAATATGTATTCAAACATTAAAATCTCGATTCCGTTTGAAATTACAAACCCAAAAAATCATTATTTTTTTGTAATAAGTATGAAATATGCAAAAATTTCAAACATATATAATTTATCTGCTGCTAATAGAATTAAAACTGAAATCACTTTTCATGCCAATTGATGAAATTGAGAAGTACACAAATTTGCTTTACAGTACGAAACAAAAACCAGGACAAAGTTGCCAGGCTCATGTGGAGGATCTGACCTTTTACAAGAACAAATACAAACCAAACTTGCCAGAATAAAAGTTCGAAAAAATCACCTGGCTATCCCTATTACCTTCTGCAGAAGACAAGATAACGGCATTACGAAATGACACACTCGAACAATTGCTTAACAATCTAAGGAATGTCTAGTTATGAATTCGTCTATACAACCAACTCATAGAAACCCAGACAAAAGCTACAGAACACACTAAACTAAAGGACGAAATTAAATCACTACAGATTCAGCTTGCCACCCTAACACAAGAGTTGAATCACAAGAACACAAAACACAGCACCACAAAATGACTTTTAAACACATCAAAACCCAATTCAACAACACCCCACCCACAGAATCATGCCAATCTACGCCAGAGCAGAATCCAACATACATTTTCATGGGACTCAGAGATGGGAATATTTCAGAAGCCCGCCCTATCACAAGAATTTGTGGTACACAAAGAACAGTCAAGCAGGTCCCTTAAGGGAAGCACGTAAAATTCAGGAACGTCGTCCGTGGAGCGAAACACGCCGGGAAAGCCAGACACAAAGACCGATCCACCAGAGGAAAAAGTCACACATGTCATTTACGCTTCTGAGGTGCTATTTTACAAGCACGTGCCAAATAGATCATACACAGAAATTGCTGGGTTCAACACACAAAGTGAAGATTTTGCCCAGATTCTGCATACCGAGGCCTCAAACAGGTAGTGTTGCTAACAAAGTAACTCCCCGTATCATATTTCAATAATCCAAAATCGGGACAGAGAAACGGGACATGAAAAGAACGAACACCCACAATGCCAAATACGTTTGTCAACACAGCGACGCACCCGTGAAATGTGACACTACAATAAATACGAAAATGAAGGCCCCTGCCGAGCAGGATGCCCGGGAGGAATGCACAACTTGTGAAGTCAAAAGTACGCGCGCAGTCTTCATCGGACCGCGATCGCAGATGGCCTTGACATGTGCACTTTGCCTGTATTCGGGCCACCCGGCAGCAGCTTGCCCACTATTTCCGAATCAAAACAAAGAATTTCATACAGACATGATGGCGTGCTTCCATATATTTAAACAGTGCTTCGCTATTGGGCAAACAAGGATCAAATTACCACGCGTGGGAATCGACAACACAGTAAACACAAACAAGGAACTGAGTGGCGATGATGACAAGAGTGAGTAAAACCTGAGCCTTACACTATAGACACAAACACAACACGCCGGTCACCAAGGACAAGTGCCACGCCAGTTACGCCAAGACGTCAACACCACACGTCCTTGTCTGGCTTGGTGGTAACACATACAATGCATTATTGGACACTGGCTGTTCGCATTCTTGCATGGCATCAACACTAGTTACCAAAGAGAAATGAGTTCCAGTAACAGAAACATTTATACTAGTAGGCACTACACAGGACATTGATGTTCCTCGATTTAAAAAAAAAAGCAACCATTAACATTCAGGCATATAATTTCATTCAGGGATTTTTATTAATAGATAATCTCAAGCTAGACATTATCCTTGGAGTAGACTTTATGAAGAAATATGACATAGTACCAGTCCTCACCAAAGACATCATGTTTGTTTATGCTTCCAATATTACCAGAGTTATCGAAATACTGATTAACACAAATACCATAGAGTATGACAGAAGCAATTCTATTGAACATCATATCCACAAAATTTATGCTACTGACACGCAACCAACAAATGCACCATTAGGTAATATTAGTGGCAAATTACGTATCCACCAACAACAGGAGCTAAAAACCTTACTTGAAGAGTATAGAGATTGTTTTGCTAGTTCCATCACAGAACTTACAGAGACAAAAGAGTATGAAATCAAACTGGAGCTCACAATGGACAAGCCTATCCACACACTCTCTGACCATATCAACCCTAAATTACGTGAGCAAGTCCTGACTCAAATACAGCAGATGCTGTATTCCCAAATTATAACACTGTCGGATTCTCTCTACACTGCACCAAGCTTAGTCATTTCCAAACGGCAGGGCATGGATTTCAGACTTCTAAATCAACACCTTGAGAAAGTTCAATATCCAATACCATGAATCGAGAATATATTAACACACTACAGAACTCGAAGTTTATATCCTCCATCGACATGTTCAGTGGCTTCTACGCCATTCCTGTGCGTAAACAAGACCAAGAGAAACTGGCATTTTGTGTTGATGGTGTAGAACTATACGAGTACGCATGTATGCAATGGGCATTGCCACAAGTCCTTACTATTTCCAAAATTTTATCGACATTATGCTCGGTTCCCTGTGTTGGAATACAGCTGTCGCCTATATAGACGACATTTTCACTATAGGTAACACCTTCAGTGAACACCTGCAAAATATCAAGAAAGTACTAGAATGTTTGCGGAAATACAATATTAAAATCAACAAGAAATGTAATTTCACTCAGCAGGAAATAAATATACTCGGACACTACATAACACCATCTGGGATTCAGACAAACTCTGAGAAAATTGCCACCATTCCACAAATGCCACCCATAGATGTCAAGCAATTTCGCACATTCCTTAGACTTACGTCCTATTTACGCAGATACATACTCAACTAAGCCCAATTTGCCGAACCGTTAATGGAATTATCAAAGGAAACTGTACCATTCAAGTGGTCCGATTAGGAACAAAGTGCGTTCGACAAGCTTCCCTACTCCAATTGCCCATACTAGCGAAATTTGACGAACACCACTGCACACTATTAGCATGTGATGCTTCGCAAACAGCGATCGGCGCAGTCCTCATGCAGGAAGTTCCGGATAGCTAAGACCACGCCATCATAGTGTTTGCATCAAAGAAGTTGTCTTTGAACAGGAAAAAATGGTTGGCCACAGAAAGAAAGGTTTCTGCATAAAATACTTTGTTATCTATTTCAAACAATATTTATACAGCCACAAATTCATAATAGAGGCAGATCATGCAAGACTATTGCCGAACACAATGTTCGAATTCAGAAACTGGCTATTGCGTTAATGGAATACGACTTCGAAGAGCACACTGTAAATTTCAATACACTCGCAGACGCTATGAGCAGAATACTGACCATAGGGTTAGCGGACATAACTTGTATTACAGTAAACAACACCATTTACAAAGTGAAACCCACATTTATGGAGTGTAAATCATTCTACAAGATGTTAGCGGTGACCCTACTCCAAAATCCAGAGAAAGACCAAGAGGTAAGGAATAACATTGCTAAATATATCACGAACAATTGGCCAGAAATTAAAACACTCGTTTAACATGAACTAAACACTACAGACAAATCACACATTGCGAAAATGGTCATAAATGAGCAATACCTTCCCTTTGCATGCAATCATTAAAATAATTACAACATTCTATCAGGTTAACATTGAAATAGCTATGCAGACCACGACAGAAAAATTAAAATCACCTGCCTCGACCCACATTTAGAGTGCCAAATCATCATTACACACAACAACACTACACATTACCACCCAGTCAATATAGACGAGCAAGAATTCATAAAAGTCGACGAGGACTCCCATTTACTGCTTGCACCTATTACACAAACAATAACATCTCTTTTTCTCGCCGAGTATGCGAATGACCCAAACATACAACAGTTGAAAATAGTACTCACGGACCCTTACATAGCAACGACTAAATATCGCTGCTAACCGACAACACAATCTCAGAAATGTGAAATATATATGAAACAGTGTACTCAACAGCGAAAAAACTTAAAGTTTTCCACAATACTAATCTAGAAATCACAGCATTAAGAGTTAGAGAAAAGAAATATGACAGTATACTGACAGTATGACCAAAGAGTAAAGAATATATTAAAAAAAAATGTCATTTTGTCGAAAATTAAAGGCCCCCTAACCAGAAACCAATTGGCCACATGATTCCTATCCCCCCCCCCCTTTTTTTTCCACATTCATGGGGTCTGGATGCAAAAGGGCCGCTGCAAACATCAGCATCAGGAAATAAATCTGTGTTAGTAATGACTGAATTCTTCACCAGATATGCGGTAGCCTGACATGAAAAAACGATAGATGCCATCACTTGCGCTAACTTCATAAAAGTTGTCATCCTTCAGTTTGGTTGCCCCAAATCGATCCTAACCAATAGAGGCACATCATTTAATAACGAAATGATGGCTGAGCTGTTCCGAAAACTACAAATAAAAACTATAGACAATTGCATATAACCCTGCCTACAACGGTTTAACGGGACAAGCAAATAAAATTTTATCTCAGCATTTGACGTCTTGCACTAGCAAAGACCCAGTGCATTGGGATGATTATGTATCATTCATTACATTTAATCACAACACCACTGTAAACAGAAGAACTAAGTTCAGCCCATTCTTTCTCCTACACTGAGTTGAAGCGGTTCAACCATCGCACGTCATAAGACACACATTCTCCCCACGGGCCAACAATTGGTGTCGACAATTACAACAAACATGGGAACAAGCCCACATCAATCTCATTGCTTCACAGCAGAAGCAAAAGCAGCTGTTCGATGTTAAATATAGCCCAAATGACCTGAAAATCGCCTAATTCGTATGGACAAAGAACCACGCACGTCAAAAAGCACTTTCATTTCAATATCAGGGGCCGTATAGAATCCATGATATAATTGGTCCATCCACAATTGCGGTGGAAATACGAAAGAGGAGAAAAATAAAATAGACACAGTCATCACACGTAATATAAAACTCGCAAATAGTAGAAACTAATATCTACCATTATGTTACAGGTAGTACATAGGTGGAATGAGATATTCGCCTGCCAGCACGATATTCCAGTGTGCTGTCCTATTTCACATAGATTCAGACGAGCAGTTATTCCGCACCAAGTTCAGAACACCACTTTCGCAGCCCCACCGTGTCAATACCTCATCGGACAACATTACCGCAGCCTCCGAGTGAAGAGTTGCTGCCTTGTACGGCTGCAACATGGTGTAATCAATGGTGCGACAGTCAAACGAAAGTTCATGGCAATATCGCCAAGGAACAATTATTGTATCAATTAAATAACTGTAACTCATGTGCAAATTATGTGCAATGTGTACCCCCTTTTTTCTCTTGCAGCTGCAATGAACGAGCACGTGGATGGCGATCTAGGATACGTGCAGCTCAGGTAAAAATGGCAATTCCAGTAGTGCCAACATGAGCATTAGGCCTTGCTAGTTGTTTCTGTCCCAGTACTGCCAATTCACTGGCTCATGCCGAGACATTTTGAAGCCACGCAGTTAACTTTGAACGAATGCATTGTGTTCTACTCAATTAACGAAACCTTAAATAATGACTGGAAAATTTTACATGCCAGGTTAGCAACGGTAGAATATGTGTCCAGCAACCAAAATGTGTTACAGAATCGAGTCTTTTCAGTAATGTTACAAGAACATTTTAACTATATTAGTTTATCGATAATTGTGGCCCTCGTCACTTTAGCGATTGTATACTACAAACTAGTGAGAATTTCTATTTTGCTAGAAAAAGCAATATAAAAAAGCTTTAGTTCAGGTATAAATGCACAGGTGTCTACAGGGCTTCGCGTTAGATAAAAATAAGCCACGCAGAACTGTACCTACTTGATAGCTCTATGTAGGACATTAACATAACTAATTGCACTGTCCTCTTTTACTGAAAATTTTTCTCAAGTGTGCACAATATTTTAAAGGTAACAATTCGTTTCCATATGGAACACCAGATCACTGGCACTTTGCAATTATTGTGTCGATTAAGTTATTATGTCAGCCTGCAATTACTACATGTCAAATCACATTTAACATAGAAATTTTTTAGATTCATTTCTCACGAACTTTGTGGCGCTATCGCGGAATTTTTACCAATAAAAAGTGCAACATATTCTAACCTACCCTACCTTTACAGTCTGGACGAGTGCCAATGCCTTTTTGTATTTCAATTATGGAGATTAGATACCTTAGTTAATGGAGCCGAGCGCACTTCCCTCCTATTTCACCTGTCAACATGAAACGATAGTAGCTGTAGAATTAAATGTCAACGTGCCGGCACACCAGGTAAACATTCTTAGTTCATATTACATTTTTAATTTATGTTAGTTGTTACCCTATTATGCTGCAAACATGAGTGTAATTATGAATGTAAGTTTACATATGTAGACCCTAGGTCAAAATTATACTTGGTCCCTCAATCTTTCAGCAGATTGTAAAATAAAGGGATACAGAATGCTAGTACCAAGAATCTACTTATAGTAAAACTGTATAAGCACAACTAATTTAATTGCCTTACGCAATTTAGCTACGGGCAAATAGAATCATGTAAATTAAGCATGCCAGAAAACTGGCCATGTATAGTAACCGCTTATGAGAAAACCATATCAACATAATTAATATTTCAGGAATACCTTCAGGAATATAATGTCACTATGTTATCTTTTCTTTATACATCGTCTAACGATGAGAGGTTATAACTCAGTTTTCAATGCAAACTCCTAACAGTAAACTTTGATGTACACAACACCAACTGATAACGTAAGTTTGTATCAACAGAATTCTTGTCCGTTCAGTGTAAATATATTTCTGTAATCTATGTTCAAAAGAAACTGAACGATTGGTGCTATGTAAATACCTATGTAAGTATCCTTTATGAAATCAGTACTCTAGACTCATATTTTTAAAACTCATGCAGATGCACGGACATCTTTTAAAACACTTTAATTGTAATGCTATCCCTAGTCTCACGCAACTGCCCGCGCCATAGGGAGCACACATGTCATTGCGCGGTAGGACACTTATTTGCGATACCCTGTCGGCTTCTGCGTAGAAGATAGACTCTCTCCGGCGGCACACTGCAATCATGGGTCAGGGACACATGGGCTGCTGATTGGCCACAACGCCGCTATACTGCAACAGCAGCCCGGCCTCACTCTTGCCTTCCCCTGCATCGTCCGGCCACTGTTATCTCATGCGAGGACATATGAGTTTTGCGGTGACGGGGGGGGGGGGGGATATGCTGTGGTCACCAACAGCTAGGGTTGCCAGAAGGCATGCAAGCGCGGAGGCAGAGCGACCTCGACAAGCCAGCCCAGCTGTTATGGTAACATTTCCCAGTGGAAGGGTAACGAGGTCGGGTCCGCGACTATATGAACTTGGAACTATGGCAGCTCGTGGCCATATTGCTTCAGCCGCCCGAGCGATACCTGGAAGGAGGACCACCAGGCTAGTGGTCCGAGTTCGATGCCGTTCTCAGCCGCCGTCGAGCGAGTCTTCTTGCAGACACCTTCGATATTTCTAGGGTAAATATAACTCCCATTAAAGCGCATTAGGTTGCGGAGACGACGGAATAGGCGAAGGCACTGTCAGACTCCTTAAAAGTCAGAGCACTATAGTCAATATAATAAGCTAGCCACTCTAACTCCTGTGCCATATTGTACCTTGGTATTCATGTATTTGGTTTTATTGAGTCACGCCTTTGAGCGGCTAATGTGTAGTTAACCTAACTACTAAGATCCCCCTATTAAGTGTGTGACCAGTTCCCTTCAGGACGAGTCACAGCAGCTTGCTGGGATATGTTTCCTATTGGTTGGATTGTCTGCTGGCGAGTTGGTTACCAGGTGCCGATTGGTGAAGTGTCCTTGATGCCTAATGACGCCATTTTGCTGGCATGTGCAGTTGGAGTTCGTTGTGTAAGCGACGATTTCACCTGTGTATTCTTAAGGTATTCGTAATGAAAAATAATATGCGTATTAACTTCCTTATATGAAATATGGAGAACGTAGATTTAATATGATGTTCTGTTCAAATTAAATATTTATTAATCCCTACTGGCTGACCTGTTGGTTGACGAGCAGGTTGCCAAGCACTGATTGGCTAACAGCCCTGCGTTTCAGCGTGTTTCTGGTAAGGGACGCTATTTTGTTGGCGTGAGGGGATGGAGTTCCTATTATCATGTAATCTATGGATATACAAAAATGGATGAGTTTCGTTGAATGTCGCAGATAAGCCAGAAAATAACCTCAAACCACAAACACAAAAATATGTTATCTCTATTATTTTCATGAGTGTTGACAACAATAACTAACACTGGCTAATTTTTTATTCATTTTTATGTATGTTTTATGCTTTTACTTTGTTTTCTGCGACATACAAAAAATATTTCTCATGTGCACAACATTATTTTATTCAGACACTTCTTGACTATGACCGAGTTTACAGCCCCATATTTTTACCTACGCAGACATCACTTAAACAGACAACTCGGTAACACAGCATGTTATGTTTTAATGCTTTCAGTAACGTTGTAACATGTATGTTTGTTTTATTTCGTTATTTATGTTTTATTTTCGCACCTGAGCGATTTAACGACATATTTAATTGCACACATCTCCTAGTGAATTATCTGCCAACGAAAAATTCATTATTGCGTGGTTGGGTACGAACTATTCACCTCTCAGTGGGAACTCGGTCACATGAACTCAAACTAACGCGATAAAATATCTCAAACATTGTGAAATAAGTTAACACAGTCATATATTTTACAGCGAAATCTACAAGGAAAATACGTGTATACTGTTGACGTGACAACATTTTAAGTTCTAAATTCGTCGTAAGTATCTTCTCTATTTACTTGCTGTAGAAAGTTTATTTTAATTAAATGTTAAATCAGTCGAGTTCTGAAAAGTTGTTACAAGTTAGTTCCGTCCTTAATGCGAATCAGTGCCCACGAATATGGCAGAAATTTTTTTGACAACATTACCCGTATTTTTGTACATTAGTAATTCAATATTACGCTGTAAGGTATGTGGAATTTTAACGTACGTCAGTAACATAACTATGCTCCTTACGAAGATAAGTGTAGTTTCTACGACAATTTCATGAAAATTACCGTATACTTTTCATTTAGGTTCCACATCCTCCCCCCAGTCACAGAAAAATATGGTTTGTTTCGCAGAAGTACATTTACACCAGTAACTCAACTCGACAAATTAATTGGCGTAACTCTGCAGGGCGTGACTTAAAACCCCGCCTTCAGCCCTACAGCAGAAATTATTTGTTTTCATGTCATAATTTCAGTTTAAGAGGTATTATTGGAAACGTTTGGTTATATAAACTTCACAATTTACTAGTTGTTTTATACTTTTCTATCTATCTTTCACTGTCTGTTATTTCCTGCTAGCAGAAAGGCAGGAACTCATTAATAAAATACAAATACGTTCTCGACTTTTTAAGCCTAGCAGATAACACACAGTTAAAATTAAGCGCAAAAATATTAAATAACTCGTAAATTGTATTCTAAATTTTCTGTGATCTTACAGTGTCGGTAATTATAGGCTATTCACGGTAATATGAGCACTTTTGAAGGCCCCCTTCTTTGGAATAATTGTTAATAAATATATTTTTTTCTTTTTTTGGCCATAGACGTGAACTTCCAAGTATGGCGGAATATACACCCTGTGTTTATTAATTATATTTCAATATTTATTTTCAAATGTGTTAAACGATAACAAATGGCTGAGAGAAAAAAGTAACTAGGGCCGCAAAAGTGCTCACTTTACCATGAACAGCCTATAATATAAATCCGAAATTATGACGTAAAAACAAATAATTTCAGCAAAAAGCGTTAAAGCCGAGCCTTAACCATAACTATATCTCTCCATTTCTCTCGCTTCCATGTCTCCTGAATAAAAAGTACAGCCCTTCTCGATAACTAACTCCTCTTACTGTCAACTATCATGAATCGACGGCGGTGAGGTAGACCTCATCGATCGACTCCCGGCGATTCAAGCCCCACAATAATTGACAACTCCACTTCGCTTGCTCTTTTTATCTGGAGAAAACAGAGTAAAACTGGATGTGCAAGTTGTTACGCCCCTTTAGGGCGTAGCAGGACTAAAGAAAGGTAAGCAGAAGGACGCACGCCATTAAAAAAATCAAGAAAGAATGGACACAAAAATTTCAAAATCCTCATTATACTTAACCATGAGCATAAAGGCACGCCATAAAATATCCCCTAAATTCCTTGGCATTAAAATCCTTTTGGCAAATTGTAGTCCGGGAGACCATTCATACAGAATACCAAAAAAAGGAAGAATCCACCTCTTATAAGCATTCCCATAAAATACCATATTGTAAATTCACACCAGCAAAACAGTGAAGAAACACTTCCCTACAAAAATCCATATACACAATAATCGCTAAAAAAAAAAAAAAACTACTAAAAGGGAAACTCTAACCCCAGCAAAACGACTACGTTCATTGCAACACTTAACTTGAATAGTACTTATAATACGCGAACACGCGTCTAGCGTGATGAAGTCCCGAAGTACGAAATGGTGTAGACATGAAATATCGTCGGCCAGCCCACGCAACTCGATGAGGAACATTGCACACTTGCTCGGACTGGGGACGAACATTTATACGCGAAAACGTGGCTCGGAAGGATAAGGAGGCGGCGGGAATACCGGAGAGGCATATGGAAGTTGCTAGAGTGTGCGAGGCTGAACACGTTGCCAGTAGTAGCTACCAGACAACGCTCGGCCGCGCGAGGAGTGCTGCGCGCTTCTCTTCAGTATAGCTCAGCGCTTGGAAGCGTTCAGTAGTGCGCCGCCCCGGGGGGGGGGGGGGGAAGAAAAAAACAAAAAATTATTGCCTCTTCAAATAGTAACCCCTCTTAAAACAAAAAAAAAAAAAACAGTTTATTAATCTGGGCTACCAAATACAGACGTGGCAAATAGCCAAGCAGACTTGCTAACCAAATTCATTAACGTCATGTAATTATGTAAACACACCAACCTTATAATAGCAGTATTTGATCGTACTCAAGAAAATTGTAGGCATCGCACAGTTCACAAGCTGGCGGGACGAAAAAAGAATAGTGTTAGGCAGGACAGGAGTTCTCACATAAAATTGCTTGAGTTTGCTAATTGACACGCGTGTCAGACTTGAAGCAGGGCTTCAATCCTACCACTCACTGGAAGAGAGCTGCAGGGGTCTCTTCTCCAAACCCGGAGAAGCTGATGGATGAGGCCCACAGTAGAAAACAGCCGATGACGAAGATGGAGTGGTCAAGTCCTCCCCCCTTTCTTCTGCTCTTGAACTCCAGTTGCTCTGGCAGGGTGGAAAGGAACTACTGCTCTTAGCTTTGCTCATTTAGGGGCTAGTTTAAAATACATATATATGGTGAACATTTTACAAAAAGGAAATTTGAAGAACAATATTTGCTCTACCTTACTACCAAAATACATTACATATAGTTGTAACCCTCCCCTGGTGGCGACAGTTCTATTATTCAGGGCGCGGGGCATCCAATATTCCAATGGCTGATGAAAAATCTTAATATTAGAGACATACCTTTCTAAAAACTTTTCTGTTGCTAAGTCCTGCAACAACACTGACATTGGGGTAAATAAAGGAACAATGCAATATGGGCCATCGTACTTAAGGCCTAATTTTGCTGAGAAGGAATCGACATTTCTAGAAAAATGATTCTATACAAGAACTAAATCACCAAACTTGTAAGAAACAGGATCATATTGCTCGTCCTGCACCCTACGCATATGTCGATAGTATTACACGAGATGCTTGGTAGCATCCTCCCAGAATTAATTTCGCTCCCCTAAATTTACATCAAAATGTAAGCCCAGGCATTAAGAAGAGGATGTAATAATCTTCGACCAAAGAACACTTCTTGCGACCCAAACCTATAGCAGCATTTACACAAGAATTCAAGGTCAACATTATGAAATGGATCTCTTTATCCCAATCAGCGTGAACATCATGATGAAAGGCAACAAGTGCAGCCTTAATGGTACGATTATACCTCTCTGACATATTAGTTAGAGGGTGATAAGTGGTTGTATGGACCAAACAAACTCCCCAAGAAAAAAACAGATTTGACAACTCGATGGAAGTAAAGTTTTTTCGTATTATCAGTAACAAATTGGGCATGTGAACAAAAATATCAAAATATTTGTTCATGCAAGATCTTACAAACAGTAGTGGCCTTCTGATCTCTTACGGGGAATAACAAAACAAACTTAGAAAATACATCAACGAGAACCAATAAATAATGAAAACCCTTCTTAGATCTAGGGAGAGGGCCAAACACATCCATATAGACACTTTCTCAGACAAAACTAGGTTGTGAACAACTAAACTGTCATAGTGCTCTACTATTAGGGGCCTTGACTTGCTGACATAAAGCACACTGTTTCACCCAAGCTCTCATTTCTGATTGCATTTCTGGCCAAAAAAAAAAATGTTGTTCAATTCGCTGCAAAGTGCGTTCTTGCACCTGATGAGCGCCCAAATAATAGTTATGGAAATAATAAAACACCATTGGCCTCACTGCCTTGGGTACATAGGTCTTGAAAACGCCCTTGTGTGAAGCTTTGCCAATAATCCCCTTCTTCACAATAAAACCAGTGACTTCACCTAGCTGAATTTTATTCCACACCTCCACATATTCATCATCCTTTTGCTGCCAAACCTTAATGTTCAAATAAGCTGCCGGAGCTTGCTTCAGCACATTTACCTGCTCTTGAATTTCTCCATCTCACGCAATCTCATCAGGGTCTTTTCCCTTTACATTAACTATTTCAAATGAAAAATTTACTAAGGCGTTCGATCCAACAGCCTAATTTACCCAAAGGTTTCTTGGAATTCCAAAGCCACGTCAAGGCTTGGTTGTCTGTACACTGTTTAAAACGAGTACACTCCAGATAATTGGAAAATTTCTTAACCCCCGAATACTCAAGCAAGAATTTATTTTTCATAGGCCGAGTATCTTCTTTCGACGGATGTTAATGGTCGACTAGCATAAGCAATGGGAAAAACACCACCCTCATACTCTTGTGACAAAAGGGCGCCTAACGCCGGGGAGCTTGCATCTACATGCAGTACAAACTTACATTCAAAATCAGCCCAATTTAACACTGGTGGAGAGGACAAACAAGTTTTATTTTCACCAAAACTGCCTCTTGCTCGTCTCCTCACAAAAACTCTTGGCCCATATGTTTCAAAATATTAAGGGGTTCGGCCAATTCTGCAAGAGATGGAATAGATCTTGCATAGTAGCCTATCATACCCAGAAAACGCCTTACACCACGTAAGTTCTTCGGACGGGGAAAGGAAAGCACACAGCTAATACTATCAGAGTCTAAGAGAAATTGTCCTTCAGTCAGAATAAATCACATTAGCCTCACATGCCGGTTACACCAACTGATTTTCTCTGGATTCATGGTCAATCCCGCTTCCAAAAGCTTCTGTAATACTAACGTGACATGTTCCCGGTGCAACTCCTTAGTCTCACTGTTGAGGACAATATCATCTAGATAGTTGAAAACAATATCAGCTTTATATGGCAACAAGATAGTTTCTAAAGCACGAGAAAGTGCCTGGGCCCCAAACAAACCACGAAAGGTACTCTAGGCCATTAAAAAACTCTCCAAGGAGTAACAAATGCAAGAAATTTACATGCATCTTGGTGCAACAAAATTTGGTGAAAGGCCTGATTCAGATCTGACACTGTATAATACCTAACCTTCCCTAATAACTGAAAAATAAGGTTCACTTTAGGTAAAGGGTAAGGATCTAGTTCAATTTTTATTGATACGTCGTTAGTCTATCACTAACAGAAATTTACCAGGCTCTTATTTGTTTACTAAAAATGCCGGGCTCGCATAACTACTAGTAGAACGCCTAATAACATCCTTATCATGCTAGTGGTCTAGCATTTTTTTAAAAGCTTGTCTCTTAGCTGGACCTACACTATAGGTATGGCACCTAACCGGGGTGTTGTCGGTCAGTACCAGATCATGAACATATTGATTTCATTTTCCATGTTTGTCTGTTATTACAGATGGGAACTTCTCTCTCATTTCTTGCGCAAAATCACTATCAAAGGCATTTACCTGCTTACATTCCTCCTGCCCCATCAACTTTACCTCTTCTTTATAAATAAGAAAAACTCAGTGTGCCTTCATGCAAATTTAAATAGGCACTAGTGCTGTGGAGGAAATCTACGCCCAAAATTATACTGTGGGTTAAGTGTGGCAAAATGAAAAATTCCCTCTTCCAGGATCAATGACCTATGTGCATGCTTATTGTCAGACGAGCACATGATTGCATCAAGCCTCCATTTGCTAGACTAAAAACAGTTTTCTCACTGAGTTCAAGAGTCATAACGCCTATTACATGCTCCCTAAACAACTTATTACTAAAAGCCTGATCGATCAAGGACACTGAACAACCACTATCAATCAGGGTGAGTTCTTCAACTGAACCTACCTTCACAAAGCCAAATGGTAAGTTAACCTTTCCTTGGTTTTAAATTTTATTTTATTTTCTTCTTTGTCTTACGGCAGTTCCTTCCTTTGGTATTCGTATTCGTATGGGAATTATCCCCTACCCTAGTCACTTTGTTACCACTCACAGTTCGGACATGCGATATTTTAGGTTGATCTTGATTATGACATTGGGCTTTAAAATGGCCAGGCTTACTCTACCCAACACACATTACAGGAGATCTACTCTTTTCCGCTGACTTAGTCTGAAAATTATCTGCCGGAACCATATGCACTTTACATTGGCATGCTTTGTGATTAGGTTTACCAAATATTAAACAAATAATATTTTTTGTGGCCTTGGGCAAACTTTTATCCCGAGCGTGAGCCTACTAACCGCACCTCCTTCACACTGCATGCTCATGTCTGCATGGTCGAACAACTGTCTCATCGAGCTCATGGTTTTCGGACTATCAGCCGATATTACATAAGGCTGATACTGTGGCAGCACATGATCAATAATGCTTTCTACAAATTCAGATTCCCTATATGGCAAACCTAAGATCTCTACCAGACATTATATTTTGCCTAAATATGCAAACAATGTATCTCCTGGATGTTGATCTTGTTGGAGAAACAAGCATTGTAAATGGTCATTAATACTCTCACAATCAAACATTTATATACTTCTTTAACTACAGTGCCCCAAGGGGAGCCCAATTCTGTAGCTTTAATGATAATAGGCTGTAGCTCACTAGGAACATGAACCACTAAAACGCCTAAAATATCTTGCAAAGAAAAGGCCTGCGATTTTACTATTAAAGTAACTTGTAGAAACTTTACCACTTCGACTGCAGACAACTACTAAGAGTAGGAATATCACCCAAAATGTTTCGTACATGTTTGCTGGTTACCGAGAAAAGTATACCAGCACTGGGACAAAATGCAGATGACTCATAACTTACTTCATTCTAACCACAAGTAGGATCATGCGCCAAACCACGAGCTAAAGGTCTCAACTCGTCCAAAGTCGCTTCCTGCGGCAAGTCTGGACTATGAAGTTGTTGGAACAGCAGCGTTAGAGTCGCTTTGAACAATTGCTGCAACCAGGAGGTACATTTAAACATTTTCATATCAACAGTTAATTTCCACTCAATAACAAACAAAGCAAACAAATGCTAACAATATTCGTTAAAAAAAAAAAAAAAAACTTCTAAAAGGGAAACTCTAACCCCAGCAAAACGACTACGTTCATTGCAAAACTTACCTTGAGTAGTACTCATAATACGCGAACACTCGTCTAGCGTGATGAAGTCCCGAAGTACGAAATGGTGTAGACATGATATATCGTCGGCCAGCCCGCGCAACTCGATGAGGAACATTGCACACTTGCTCGGACTGGGGACGAACATTTATACGTGAAAATGCGGCTCGGGAAGGTTAAGGTGGCGCCGGGAATAGCGGAGAGGCGTATGGAAGTTGCCAGAGTGTGCGAGGCTGAACTTGTTGCCAGTAGTAGCCACCAGACAGCGCTCGGCCGCGCCAGGAGCGCCGCGCACCTCTCTTCACTATAGTACAGCGCTTGGAAGCGTTCAGACGTGCGCAACCCTACAATAGCAGCATTTAATCGTACTCCAGAAAATTGTCGGTATCACACATTTCACCAGTTGGCGGGACGAAAAATAAATCGTTCAGGCAGGACAGTTTTCTGACAAGACAGGAGTACTCACATAAAATTGCTTGAGTTTGGTAATTGACACGCGTGTCAGACTTGAAGCAGGGCTTCAAAGTCATTACTCGATAAAAAAAAACTTCCAGAAAATTATGTAACGTGCTTTTTCGAATTATACTATCTTTCTCTGCTCCTCTATTCGATTGACGCACTGTTCTGTACGGCCACGCGATATGGGGGTATGCAATCACATAAGATGGTGTGCAGGTCATTTAATCATTAATATTTAGACGAAGAAAATACAATATAGCAAAAGAGAAAGCTACATAATCCATTAAAAAATGTTAACGCTCCCGCAACTCGTGCTTATAGTATGTCGCATTTAAACAGATAAATTTATTGGGTTTGTGCCTTTATCATAAATAAATATATGGCTGCATCTCTTATATATTTCAGACTTTGATAAGAATGTGATTTACTTCTTGTACAACGTCCAAAATATGGACCACTGCGTCTGAAAAGATCCCAGGGGTCAGAATTAAAGTTAAAACTGATAAAGGCTGTTCAGGATAAAGTGAGCACTTTTTAAATAAACCTTTAAAAAAAGTCACTTCCTCTGCCTGCATGCATTTTAACGGGCGTCCTGAGTGACATGCGCCCAGTAAAGTTGGTAACGATGGACGGAAAATAGTTCCGTATTATAACATCGAATTAAAGGTGTTAGATAACCATTTGTGATAATTTAAATTATTTCTTTCGCTTGACGTTAGTTTTAATGCATTGAAGTGTAAAAAAGAGCAGATTTGTAAAATATTTACTTTTCTAATAATTTCACAGTTTCACTTGACCAACGCATGGATAAAGTGATGAGGCCCATGCCAATGTTAAAAAGTACAAAACGTGGCAGATTACATGACGTGCATACAAGTAGATCTTAAGAGGGGCTTACAAAAGTGCTCATTTAACTGTGAACAGCCTATATCAAAAATGCATTAAAAAAAATCTCTCTCATGTTAAGCTTGAATCCCGTGACATGAAAAAGTGAATGAATTAAGTATTTGCCCTTCTACGCAGTTTCCTTAAGGAGTAGACGAAAATGAGTACCGTTATATGTATAGCCTTTAGTTATGTCCGTGGGATTACATCGCGTGTAATTAAGTCCCAATGTTACAGATGTAATTTGCAGAGGAAAACGTGACGACGGAATCATTACGCGCCGGTTCAGCACCTTGCGGATATGAGCAAAAAGTTATATCTCAGTCCCGTGTACTCTTAAGCTGGGTACACTCGTATGCACTCTTCGCTTCTTCCTTGCCAAAATCTTCAGCACACCAGCCCGTCTGGTATCGCAGTCGAACCACAAGAACGCAAAACACGTAAGAGAAAAATAGCAGACAGCGCTACGAAAACGAAGTTACGTGAGTAAATTCGAGTCTATAATTTTCTACTGCTGTCTCTGTAAGTGGAACACACTCCATCAAGAACATTTCCCACAACTGCTTTGGCCGCCTCACAGACTACAGGTTGTTCGCTGTTTTATAGTGAGCACGTTTTAGGCCCTAGTTACTAGTAGATGTATAGTGCTAATCCTGGACCACCCCACTTTTTAAGGATTTTTCTTCTGAAATTACAACAAAAAATGCAGTACACTAAATAGGGTTATTTTGTCTGAAAGTGCAAGAAAGAGTTTAAAAAACTCAAAATCTGAAATTCGATGAAAAAAATCGTGAAAATCTTGTACAAAAAGCCAAAACCAAGGTATTTGAGGCCTAAATTTAAGCTCTAAAAGCTTTTTAAGCAGGAGATCTCAAAAACGGGAAATTTTAAGCTACAAAAGCAAGAAAATTTTAGCAGTTTTTCAAAAATGTGCGGACACGATTTGATACAGGTAAATCAAGCAAAATTATGCAAAAATCAAGCAAACTTAAGGCTAAAACAAGCAAATTAGATGGAAATAATAATTAATATAATTGAAATATTTAACTCAATATCATGTACAGATTTTCCATTTTTCATTTGTTTTAAACCTTTATACACTATAAAAACTCGCCCCTCATTCATTATTTTTAAGCTATTTTCATCAATTATCTTTGCATAACGATCTGGTAAACTGATTTTATAATTTCCATCTAGAATGCAATGAATTTTTTTACCAAACTTTGATTCATAAATTGGAAATTCTGTAGCTTCATACCATTTATCAATTTCGAGGTCACATAGTTTAGTCAATTCATATAGGTAAAAGAAGCACCACACTATACTTTCAGCTACCCAGTTTCAGCTACTTTTTTCAATTTCAAGCATTTACCAAATTTTAACAATTTTTACTAAAATCGCTTCTGTTTTTTTTAATCTTATAATTAATTTTTTTCTTTAGTAAATAGTAGATGAAAACAAAATTTCTGCAACTAAATATTCTATTAGAGAATTGTTAGATAATAAAAATAAACCAACTAACGAAAGATTTGGTTTATGGTTACTAACGGGAAATTTAAATAATAATAATCTTGTTACAAATATTGGAGATATTATATACACAAATGGAGAACAAAAACTCGAAGAATTTAAACCAATAACAGAGCCATTTTGCAATAACATTATGGTTTTTAAAATAACAGATTTTTTTAGACTGTGGAGGAAAAATGAAAAACAAGCAATTTCATTAAAAAAAGCTTGTGGAAGTTTTAATAGTTTTTTAAGATCTAGGTTTTCTAAATTTAGTTTGGCAAGACATGGAGTTAAAGCAAAAAATACATACTTATTAGAGTCCAATGTAAAAAACAATTAATGGTGTTAAGCAAATTATAAAAAGAGATATAGAAAATATCAGAAAAAAATATAAAAACCCAAGAGCTATTCCTTATAAAATAGAGTTTGCAGATGTAAATTTATAAACATTATTAACAGAGTTACCAGAAATTTTTAAAGAACTAAGAAAAGAACATTATTATTTATTGGATTTGAATATAACACAAGATTTTGCAGGAATTTTTAATAAAAAAGAGATGATCAATTTTTTAGTAGATAATTTTAATTTTTGTATGCACAGAGACTATACAAATGTGTGCAATGTAATAGTTAATAATGATAATTCTGTTGGAAAATATTGTTTGACATGGATAAATTCTAATTCTAGAGTTAAGAATTACAATAAATTTATTTGCTAATTAACAAGTCCAAGAGTTAATAAGCAACTTGGTAATCATATTATAGTTTTTTTAAATTGCCCAGATAAAATATTTAAAAAAAATTCTCTTTTACATTAGCTAAAGAAAATGATATTACAAGATTAGAAGCAACAACTTATAATTATACTTACACAAATTTCCAAAAAGAGCAAGATTTTGATCCATTGAAAGAGTGTTTAAAATTAAAAAAAAAAAAGTAAAAATTATTTCCAAAATGCACCATTTTATTCTGTTTATTTGTCTAATATGTGGATAAAATTATCAGATTATTTACAAAATAGTTGTTGTATTGTTTTGAATAATATTCTGCAATATTTTTATTGGGGAAATAAAAATACAAAAAAATTAACTGGATACAATATAAATTGACAGAAAATATAGAAGAAAGAGACAAATTAATTAATTATGTTTTATCTGCATTTAGTTTTAATTTATTGCCAGTTAATTATTTAGAAATTTTAGGAGATGAAGAAAATAAGAATATTATAACCGTAAACCATAAATGTTTTATTAAACGTAGATAAACATATTTTTCTAAATCTAATACTTTATTTTCTACCATCTCTAAGGATATAAATATCGAAGAATTGGGTTTAGTAAGAAGCAATAATATTATAACTTTTGTTTCAATAAAAATAACAAACAATAAAAGCAAAATATGTCATATATTAAAATTAATTAAACCAATTAAACACCCATATTTACAATTTACTAAGAAAAGAGAACTAGAATAAATTAGTATCCAAAACAGAAAATTGGGATATTTGGATAATACTTTTGCCTTAAAAGAGAAGTATAAAAGTTTATTGGAGAAAGAATAAAAATAAGAGAAACAGAAGAAGAAATAAATAATTATTTTAAACGACAGTGGATAAATTGTAATACAAATTGAGTAAATAAAATTTATGATTTTGTTGTAAATGAAAAAGGTAAACTTACATATGTTGGAGTTTTAGCAGAAAAATATTGAGTTAAATCCGTCTATATTGTGTCAAATCGTGTCCGCACATTTTTGAAAAACTGCTAAAATTTTCTTGCTTTTTTTTTTTTTTTGCTTAAAATTTCCCGTATTTGAGAGCTCCTTTTTAAAAAGCTTTTGGAGCTTAAATTTAGACCTCAAATACTTCGATCTTGGCTTTTTTAAACATGGTTTTCACCATTTTTTCATCCAATTTCAGATTTCTAGTTTTTAACATTTTATTGTACTTTGGGACAAAATAACCCTATTTAGTGTACTGCATATTATGTTTTAATTTTAGAAGAAATATCCCTAAAACGTAGGGTGGTCCAGGATCAGTATTATACATCTACTGTTGCTTTTTCTTTTTAGCCATATTTTAACCATTAATCGCCTTTATTAAATAAATATTGCCATGTAAATATCAAACACAGTGTCTATATTCCACTGTTCATGTTCCCCGGTAAAGAATAAACTTTTTTCTTGGCATTAGCATTAGTGTGACAATTTAGCGAAACAACACCAAATGTTGTTTATGAGTCTATCGTAAAACTGGAATTAGCGAAACGGCTGGATTAGCAGTTACTTCGATAAAATGTGACAACAGGATTAAAAAATGTATTTTTGATGACACCCATCGGAATTTCATCCTTAAATTAAACTTTTTTTTTACCATAATAAGTATGTTTGTGAAAGCTCAGTGCAAAACAATTTTGTATTTCTACTTCTTACATTTCTTGTAAAAGCCACTTAAAAGTGTGCATAATAAACGTAGAACAAAGTTATACCTCATATTTCGACAGGGGCAAGTATATATCACTATTTGAACCAAGCACTAACATACACAAATAAACAGAATTCCTCAGTTTACCGACAACTTACCTCTTAAGCACACCTTGCGGCAGAAGTTTTTCCCTGTGCCATAGTTTCAAATAAGGAATTTGGTTTTCTTCGCAAACTCGGTAGAACAGACCTTATGATAGTGAATTATTGAAATGTTGAACATGTTTATAGGCTATTCACGGTAAAGTGAGCCCTTTTTAAAGCCCTCCCAACATGCATTAACCACTAATAAGTATGTTCAACTGCAGATTTGGACGTTAACTTTTGAGGAAGGTGGAATGTATACACTGTATTTATTAGTCACATGGCAACGTTTACATTGAAATGTGGCAGAAAGATAAAAATTGCCTCAAAGGAAAAAATTAGCAGGGCCTTAAAAAGTGCTCACTTTATAGTGAATAGCCTATGCGTCAATGTAAAGTATAATAGTTTTGCGGATACTGTTACGATGTAGCACTTAGCTTCCTAAGGAATTATCAGCCATCCTTCTGCTTTTTAAAAGGCTATATAAATACCGGCTGTGCAGTGTTTTGGTCGACATTGTCGAGATGATAAAGATTACAGAGTTCTGGCAGCCTATTCACGAGACATTAAAACTCGACGAGAGCAATCAAATCGTCATAAATCTAAACAAAAAAAAGTTCATCTTTCTTTACCATTCACCGTGGTATCGGTTCCCATATTGCTAAGAAAACACGCAAAAGATAGTAACACGCTTTTAAAGGCTGTTCATCAACCTTGGAAAACGATTGCCCGTAAGTGGCATGCGCCCAGTAAAGTTGGTAACGATGGATGGCAAGTAGTTCTGTATCTTCACATCGAATAAAAGGTGTTAGGTAACCATAAGTGCTAACTTAAATTATTTACTTCGCTTCCTGTTTTTTTTAATGCATCGCAGTGTAAAAATTGGAATATTTGTCACACGTTTACTACTCTAATAATTTCACAGTTTCACTTGGCCAACGCCTGTACAAAGTGATGAGGCCTATCACAATGTTAAGCTTACATAAGGCGGAAGAATACACAAATTGCATACAAGTAGATCTTAAGCAGGGCTTTCAAAAGTGCTCATTTTTCCGTGAGCAGCCTATAGAAAATTTTTAATACAAAGCAGATTAAGTGGTTTTTTTTTCCAGATCACTTGTTATAGCAACACATTACATTCCACCTAGTACGGACTGCTCACGATTGAGTATTTTTGGAAGTTCAGCTTATGATCTACTAATCTGCTCGTATTACATCCTTACGTCGTATAAATAATTGCTATGGACGTGGCTCTTTGGTCACGGGTAGGTCAAATATATATATTATATATATATATATATATATATATATATATTATATATATATATAAAATTCTAGTGCCCAAAAAAAAACTAAAAATAACGATTTTAGTACTTTGTTCACAGACCATAATACTCTTTCTTGATCACCAGAAATAGAATTGAGACCACGTCATTCACAGAGTCCGTTAAAATATGCATGTGCAGATACGGGCAGGGAAGTTTCTTTTTTTCAAAAGTTTTAATTAACTCGTGACAAATAACAAGCATGATAGTTGCGCAGAAGACAGCGTCTTCTCATCACAGAACAATCCAACTTGTCGGTGCGATGCAATTACAAGTTAAAAATCCTGCAGGTGTCTACCGCAAATAGCAGCTATCCGTCACTAACAGCTGTTAAATTTTGAATATATGTCATATTTATGTTACCAAGCTGGCTAGTCATTCAGTTGCGTTCATGATTGTAGGTTGTCTTTAAATAAATTAACCTGTAGGTAACTATTGAGTTCAATTTCTTTTTCAGTTACACACTAGAATTGCAGGTTATGTGCTTATCCAAGTCGAGAATGACTTCATTGGCTGTCGATGTCTTCTTTTACGTCTCGAGTTTGCCACACACAGAATAAGTATTCTTGAACATTAGTTTTCTTTTCCAGTGGTCGGTAAATCATAACAGTGCGTGACAAGTCAACACTCGACGCTAAATTCGAATCAGTGATATTAATCAGTGAAATAACATTCACTGAATGTCAGTCAATAAGGTGCTGCCGACCGGTGAGTCAAGCAAATAAACTGGGAACAAGGGATTTATATCAGTGGAATTCTTGACATTCAGTGGGAATCACAAATAAATTAGTGAAATTCAGCCCCTATATAAATTAGTTATCTGGCACTGATTATCAGTTGTTCAATTCTCACAGTTTTCACTGATTTTGGCTCAATTCTCACTGATTCAAGTTCAGTGTGTAGGCTTACTTAAAATTATATTCATTTTCCCGAAAGGGGCCGCGGTGGCTGAGCGGTTAGCCTCGGCCGGATCATCAGATTTTCGCAAGTGGGAATCGTGCCGGACTATGCCGTTGGTCGGGAGGCTTTCTCGGGGATCTCACGTTTCCTCCACCCCTTCATTCCGGCGCCGTTCCATATTCATTTCAATCACCCTCATCGGCTCTCAAGACCCCGCTGTTAAGAGCCGCCCAAATCTCTTCACTCACTCATTTACCCAAAAACCAAGTCTTCCGACCAAATTTACCACAAAAACATCACGTTTATGATAAAAACCTGTTTCCCGTAAGCATGGCGTTTTGACGAGATCGACAAGTGGAGTGGTCGAACCAACACCAATCAATTTTGGCGTATTAGACAATTTTCGCATTGATAAGTTAAAAGATTCATGTGATACTAATAACCTTTACGATCCTTTCAAGTGTGGCGGGATGGGTTTCATTCGATCTCCCGGCTCTACAACCGCTGATTGATATCTGCAGAGGTCTGTGTCATTTTAATTTTATCTGTGGTCTAATTCAGCTTGTGGTATGTCTTAAATCGCATGATTCGGTGAGTCACAAACGAATTCCAACAATCAGCTTTACAGTGTCAGAATAAATTTTAATACTGCCCAATAAAACACATAATTTTTCATATTTCAATTTATTATTAACTAATGAAGCAGGAGTGCCAACTTACACCCTAATTAAACGGGTACGTCAGAAGGAACATATGTTGCCACTCTAACGGGAAGACGGGGATTTTGCAATGCACTAAAAAAAAAAAATCAAATTTTTTTATATTTAGTCCTAATTTCAGAAGGCACATACGTTTAATAAGTTAATAATTTTTTGTAAAAATCTCCCAAAGGCTACATTTAATTCCCTTTGGTAGGTTTTCTTTCGAAAAAAATATCATACCCATATCTTCACCCATTTTCGAAATATGAATTTTTCTTCTAGAGGAATAACTTTTTTTCTTACCATTTCATCAAAATTAAATAACTTTGTAACTTTTGAACAATTTCGTCTACTCTACTCGCCTTCTGCCAAAATAATCCATTCTTGGCGTAGATAACGGCAGAATTAACAGAAACGGAACACGGGAATTTTAAACCGCACAAAAAAGAATATTGTAAGTGGGACATTTTTAGTCGTAATTTCAAAACGGTAAACCCCCCATATTTTAAGTTTGCAATTTTTCATAATTTTTCCAATGCTTGCGCTGAATTCCCCTTGATACGTTCTTCTTGGGAGAAGAAGTCATACTAGTATCTTAGCCTACTTCCGAACTATGAATTTTCCTTCTAGAAGAATTATGCAGTTTCTTGTCAAGTCATAAAACTTAGAAATATTTGTCACCTTCGAACCTTTTCAGCAACTTTGCTCACTTAAACCTTCTTTGCTACCATGAATCTTCCATTGCTTATGTATATTAAGGAGAATCAACAGGAAGGTGAAATAGAAGATATTATAAGACCGGCAACACATGGACTGATATGTAGGGGTTATCTTAAGAATTTTTCTGACACTGTACATACATGCCACAAACGTATTTATTGAATAAAATCTGTTCGCCACGGAGCAGATTCTGCAACCCGAACCTATACCGAAATCAATAATTTGTTTGTTTAACGTCACCTGATAATTATTCGGGAATTATTTCAATTTCGTAAAAGAAAATTGGCCTAAATTACATAATATGGCATCTCAAACCTTCGCATGCTACACGATAATCTACCCCAAACCATTCACATCCAAAGTTGGCACCGTACAAAATTATATGCGTGGAGGAAGTTCCAAACGTTACAGAAAATAAAAGTGGAAAGGTATTTGTAGAAACTTATATATTTGTATAAATATATATGTATAATGGAAAGAACTTTTGTAATTACAGTCAATTTTTGTACGCGTAAACCTGATGCCCTTATCTATCAAGAATTTATGTGTGAGCTGATGTTATAGGTGATTCACGGTAAAGTGAGCACTTTTTAAGGCCCTGCTGAATTTTTGTTTTCATCAGATTTCTATCTTCCTGTCACTTTTTAATATAAACATTGCCATGTGACTAATAAACACAGTGTATACATTTTACCACTCCCAAAAGTTAACCTCCAGAGCTGCAATATAATATATTTATTATTTGTTAATGCCTGTTGAAAGAGCCTTAAAAAGTGCTCAATTTATCGTGAACAGTCTATAAAATATATTATTCTAAGAATCGAAAGTTTTTTATATCAGTAGCGCTTCACATAGAGTTTCATGCGATGATGTTCGACGAACCTTCTTTGACTCTGGGAGCTCAAGAGCAGAAACCAAAGCTTAGTAAGATGAATTTATTTGCTGAAGACGAAATAGATATGGATCAGGTTTTCTCGGAGGACATCCGTTCCACAGCAGTCGTTGAAACCTCTGGTGTTCTGTTGCTAATCTCCATTGTTTTTCTGGCAGCGCTGCATCTTCGTGTCAGGTTCAGCAATCCATGACGTCGTGTTTCGATGTGCAGGTCTCATAACGTCCAGTAATAAAACTCTAAAGGCTGTTCAAGTTGAAATCAACTTTAGAAAAATGTCGCTGTCCCAGCCTGAATATATTCTCACGGGCGCACTGAGTAACATGCGCCCAGTAAAACTGGTAACGATGGATGAAACATAGTTCCATCCATCGTTTAACGTCGATTAAAAAGTATTAGGTAACCATGTGTTTTAACTTAGATTATTTCTTTAGCTTTATTTTTAATGCATCGAAGTGTAAAAATGACCAGATGTGTAAAATATTTACTTTTATAGTTATTTTAAAGTTCCATCTGACCGACGCATGAATAAAGTGATGAGGCCCATAGCAATGTTAATTTTACATAAGGCGGGGGAATACACAACGTGCATACAAGTAGATCTTAAGCAGGGCTTTCAAAAGTGCTGCGATTTTAATCAGCTACAGTCCCCACGAAGAACCATTCTCCTTTTCTTTTTCTTCAGTCAGAACGTGTCGTGAGTGTCGATGCACTTCTTTCCCATTCGTATTTCCCTCGCCGTCGAAACCTACTTTTTGTTCGCATTCACGTTCACGTATCTCACATCGCAGATGCGATATCTTCCGACTGGAAGTACTTTAACGACTTCTCGGATGTGCGATAGTCTCTTCATCTTCGCAACAGTTTTTCTTGGATTTGTTTCAGATGTAATGCTACGCTGCGTGTTTTTGGAGCAGTGACAAGAATTTTCAATGACAAGAATATTTAAATCAGCCTGCGAGCTTAAAACCGGCACTTATCCTGAACTGGATTGAAGTGACTTACGAGAAATTCCTTTAAATGATAAAATGTTAATAAACTATTATTAAATAGCTTGTAATATTTAAATTAATTAATTTCAGATTAGCAAACACGTTAAAAATATATACAATTCTTTTTCTAAAATATTAACTGACATAAATAAATAACTGATCAATAGACTTCAATAATTAATCAAATGGCTCATATATAGTTTTAAATGAGACTTAAGGTATTATTTACTGCCATAAAAAAATGTAACGAGACATTTAATAAAAAATACTCGCAAAGTAGTAATTGGCTTGAATACCGAAATAATGGTTCCAAAACAGTTTAAAAGTAGTTCGTCAACAGTGACATTATTAGTAATACCTAGGGACCTGTAAAATTCGCGTTATCACTTTACGTCAGGCTAAACTTCACAGTACTGTACATAAAGGAGACCGTCGTTTCTCCATTGGCTGCTGCATCGACGTTAAGTCACTCCCTTTCTGACTGAACTGCACGAAATTGGGGCACACAATTGTGAAGTGTTCATTTATTGGCACAGAGTTACCCATAGCGTGTCACACGAAGTATTGTCCAATGACAAACATATAGCAATGGTACACGTGTTTCAAGTTGAACGTGACCCCAAATAATAACGCGAATTTTGTAGGGCCCTACTAATGACACACTTTAAAAATAAAAGCTATGCATTTAAGAAAAATATGGTGACATTAAAAAAAATACTACTGTCGCATTTAAAAATAGAGTGACGTATTTTAAAAAAATTGTATAATTGTTGTAATGCTATTATTTCCTATTACAAACTTCCGCTCGTCATTAATTTTTTTATAACAAAAAAAAAGACACTGAAAAAATCTTGTTGTGGAACTTATTGAACCGTAGAACCAATTTTATCACGTATAGCTAACGTAAATTTTCCCCCTTATCGTAAAGATTCTAACGCAATTCTCAGAAGACAGTCTTTGATGATCTCATTGAAATCTGCAACTAGTTTCCTGAAAAATTATTTTTTTTCTCAAATTACACAAACAGTGATTTTGACACATGCATGTCAGTCGCACTGTGCGTTCACCGGCACCACACACACACTTGCTGTCGAACTGTTAATTTGTTTAAAATGTATTCTTTCGTGAATTTATTTTTATGGTTAAAAAAAAAAAAAGTATTTTTTTTTGTGAACCACTTCCTTTACAACTACGTAAGCCAGCACAAGGTTTACTTAGCGTCATAATTTCAACGAAAACCTTACATGCAAGCAAATCGTAAACAGCGAGAATCGTTCAAAACCCGTAGCGGTAACTCGACACTGGGTTACGGGCTAGAGCGAACACCAGAGGGTGCTGTAGTGCTACACATTATCTGTGTAGACTAAGCACGAGCGAAGACTTCACTATCGTCTGCGTATACAGCAAGGCGGACACATTTGTATATACCTAAGAAAAACGGTCTCCTCACAGGGAAGAACGAATAATATTTTTTATTCGATAAATAGTCGTGAGTTCATTTACATTCTATAACCGTGTAAGAAGAAAAATAAGTTTTTGCAAAAAAAAAAAAAAATCGACTGGATTTTTATTAAATCGTTCACGATTTTTTGAGCGTAATTGAGAAGCATTTCACTCGACTCGCTGTGGCTATTGACGTCAGCTATGGGAGGAACGCCGCTCATTGACTGACGTCGAGCGACCAAAGTTCTGCGCCTGGTATAGTATGTTATATCTATTAAATAATTCAAGAAAAGTTAACCATGTTTTGTACACTAACAGTTTTCAATACAAGTATCATCAGTTATGCAAACGGGTATCTTATTTTGCAGGCTTTTTTGGAAAATAGCGTTAGTTGAGAAATTGAACATTTTGCCATAATTCGGCAACAATACAACTAATTAGCTCCGAATTTTGCACACCATTAGTGTCACAGAAAGTCATATAAACTTACATTATTTATGTTGTATCAGACTATACTTACAAAAATGGCAGCCATATAAATATGTCGATAAATGTGTGTTATCTATTAAATCATTTAACCAAATTCAACCAAATTTTTATTCTGACATTATCTATTAAAAGCACCAAAGTTTTATGCCATGTCTCAGGAACCAATCAAACGATTTACACAGTATTATTCAAACAAACAGCTCTACGGTAGACCATATAAACTTAACGTGTTTTAAGAGGCTCTTGATATTTATTTTAAAAATTAAAGCTTTGCAAATTTTTTAGGATCGTAAACCATATCATTCAAAACATTAGACTGACGTCATTCGAAGTAGATGCATTTAATCCGACCACCGTAATGCATTTGATTGCTTGACAGCTAATCGTAGGAAGTTTTCTGGGTTCAGGTTCCAAGTAAGACGCGTGGATATTTGAAGTTGTCTCACTACTGTAGTATAAGTTTCTGGTTTCATCTGTAATGATATTGCTATCAACGAAATGCTATCCAAACTTTTAAAAAATTCATTAAAAATTATATGCACACATTTGGAGGAAAGCAGGCTCATTAAAGGCTATACGCGATAAAGTGAGCACTTTTGAAATCAAACTTTGAAAAAAGTCACTGCCCCTGCCTGCACATATTTTAGCGGGCACACTGAGTGACACGCGCCCATTTAAGTTGGCAACGATGGATGGGAAGTAGTTACATATCTTAACGTCGATTAAAAAGTGTCACGTTACCAACTCTTTCACTTTCTGTTTTTTTTTTATGCTCCAAAGGATAAAAATGAGCAAATTTGAAAAACATTAGTTTTTCTAATAATTACACCGTTTCACTTGACCGGCGCAAGGATAAAGTGATGAGACCATGGCAATGTTAATTTTACATTAGGCGGAATAATTCACGACGTGCATACAAGTAGATCTTATGCAGGGCTTTCAAAAGAGCTCATTTTACCGTGAACAGCCTTAAGTTATATCAGTGACGTCTTGTAGTTTACTGTTTTGACTCTAATAAGTATATGTATTTGTTTATAGCTACATCTGTTTCATTACATTTATTAATGCATGTTATACCTTTATACAATAAATAATTTAGGGTGGGTCAAAACGCGACCCCTCTAACACATGTCCGGTTTTTAGTTTCCGAATATCTGGCAACGTTAGTTGCGAAGCTTAATCTATGCGCCTTCGTAATTTATTTTAAGTCTTAAGTTACGTTCAGGGAATTCAAAAACTCATGTCCCAAAACGAGGTTAGCCCTTTTGAAATGTTCGAGTGTGTTGACGCTTTTTAAGCTAGGCTATATTTGCAGCCAGTAATGTAGGGAAGATTTTTTTCTCTCCACAAAATACTATCGTACGTAATAAGATCGGGGGACTAGACATTTATACTTTTGTGCAACAAGAGGATTTTCAACGTTTTAAACTGCAAGTTAATTTTTTATCGCCATTGTACTTTTATATTCCAGTAGTTCGGATATTTCGTTTTTTTTTTTTTTTTTTTTCGAATGCCTGGAAATTCTTTGATCAATACTGAATCTTATAGTTAACAAACTTGTATCTATAAGCGCATTCAAAACTACATTCGAAACGACTTTCCCTTATTTTTAGGGGGGGAGGGGTTTATTTTAATAGTACACTGAGGAAATTGTATTCAGTACTTAGGTACTTTTTTAATGAACAGAATTAATTACGTCTTATAACGACGAGAGCAAAAACAACCCATTTATATAACTTCAATTAGCCACAGCGAAAATAGTTATATTTGTATACGCCGTTAAACGCACTTAGTAATTTCTACGGAATTGCAACTTAATATAAAAATGTACACCTCATTTTATTCAGTTCATAAATTTAATATATGTACAGTGCAATAATTATTTATGATATATATAATCCTAGTGCAAACCTATTCGCTATATGGTCAATTAATAATGACTTAAAATTTATATATCCCATTATCACTCAGGTCTGTCCTTTGTCAATCAATAATCGGCACATTCTGAAAAATATTTAAAACCTACAGAAGATATAGGTACTGTCCCTTTCTAGTGATTAAACACAGGCGCGTTTTTTTTACATAGGAACCAGGCTAGCATGACATCGAGTTATTAATTGCATGAACAAATAACTGAGAAGAATTTGTTGAGATTAGATCACTATTAGGGAGCCATAACTTCAGCGAGAAATTAACCAGACTACTGTTGAAATGAAACATAGATTGTGCAAAAATTTTGCCTCATCGGCTTTAAATTGTCTATCATTAATGATAAAACAATTGCTTCACTGTGGGATCGGCCTCGTGTACTGTGCATATCAAATGCTGGATTGTTTATTTTTTCTGAATATTGTATTTAAGTCATAGCAGTTCACATCATAGCGATTGTAAAATCGTGTCGGATTCAAGAATTTTTAAAGCGCTCTGAAACTGCCCAGTTATTTCGAGCCAATTTATAAATAAAGTTGGGGTTTCGAAAAAATTTCTTATTATATGAGAAAATGTATCTTCACTGGTAAAATTAATTGCATTGAGAAAACCTTGTTGGAAATATTTCTTTTGTGGGAAATGGCTTCAGTCTATATTGACTGCACGATATATTATTATTCTGTAATAAATACGATAGGGAAAATAAATATAAGTGGTATCAGATTAAAATTTCGTTCGATAATTTCTCAGTATATAGTGAAATAGGACATATGAGGAGACATAAAAGGGTATATTACGATATAGTACAGAAACAAATTTTGACATTAAATGGTGATGTTGCAGAGTTTTGGTTTAAATGCCGTATCTTCCACTGAAAAATTGTTGTTTGGAGTTGGAAGATGATCAGCTTGTGTTCTCGTAGCGTTTACATAATTTGCGTCTGTATTCTTTGCACAGAACAGCGTGTAGAATTTACATCTAGAATGAGCACAGAAACAATAGAAACTAGCAAGTGGTTTCTGAAGAACAAGTTAATATTTTCACTTTAACTCGACAGTTTGATAATTATGTTGATTGTGTGTTATGTTCTCTTTCCACAATCGGCAAGCCTGTCTGCTCACCCATAAAATTAATAAAAATCCAACACGTTGAGTTGTGGCGTGTCAAGTTATCCATCCGTGTCACGCAGTCATCGCCGCGGATTCCAAGTGCTCTGTGTTTATAAACCTGTGCATTACTTCTTTATCTTTTGTTTACACAACTCGTGTTTAGATTACCCCACCCCGAACCATCTTCTCTCTCCACCTACAAGCTTAGCTTTTTGGGAATCTGTTCTCTGTCATTCAATTCAGCCTGAGCGGTCTTTTGACAGGTCTCCGAGCGCTACACATTATCGCTTGTGTCGTATCCCTTTTTTAGACCTCCCCCTGTTTCACCACCAGCTACGAGAGAGAGAGAAAGGTAGTGAGGAAGAGAGAGACGTTCGGCACATGCGCAGTGTCTCGGCTCCTAGCCTGCAGACGGCAGCTGCTCGTCCTCTTGCCACCCCTTCCCTTCTACCTCGTGCCAGAAACTCGTGTGTATGCGTGTGGGAAGGTCTCGTGGCGACGATGCGCGCGCCGCGAGCGGCCAGCGGCGGAATTACACCCTCGACTTGTGAACCTTGCCTTCAGTAGCGGGCCGTCAGCTGCTCAGATTGGTCGCTCGCACGTGCGCCGCTATTCGTTCCGTTTCTTTTTTTTTTTTTACGTTCAGTTCATTTTTTCTTTCCTCTGCCAAACCCAAGTTACGTTCCGGGAAATACTAACAGTGCTACTCATTTAAAAAGTGTTTTCCAATCCGGCTTCTCTTTCAGACCTTTTTGCCGCATGATTAAAGGATTTACATGTTGCCAATAATTGTGTTTGTGTGTGTACATATTCCCCAACTGAACAAAAAATAAATCTCGAAGTAAAATCTTGAACTACAAACCCGACAAAGGATTATAACCCAGAAAGGCTCCATACTTGCACTTCCTGACTAGTGGAATACACGTTTTTGGTTGGTGGAAAAGAATATTAATACATAACATTAAATCGTCACTGTGAAGTGTTCTTCCCACCATGAAAATCACACAGTGTGTTGAGTGACGAGTGTACACATTTTTTCATCTACATAAAATTGTTTAAGCGAATTATTATGAGCAATGACGGTTCATCGCACCAGTACGTGAAATTCTGCGATGACGGATTGAAACACATGCAAAACTTGCTAATATAGTTTTTGTCATCAGTTGATATAAACGTGTGTTAGTTTCTTGTGGGTTTTATCGTAAGCATTATACTGTAAAAAGAATGACTATGAACCAAAATTTATTCTACTGTAGCTACCTTTGTTTTTTTGAAAGGTGAAGTTAGTTCGGTGTTTGCCACGTTGATCTGTGAAGTGTATACTATAAAAAAAAGAAAGCATTTGTCGTCCGATTGACTAGATTTCACAGTATGTTGTTGACTTCTTACTCAATGAACAAATAATGAGTGTTACTGTTTGTATTCCTTCGCAGTACACTGGGCGTGTATAAATCTTCGTACATGTAAGAATTGTCTTCGTAAATAAGTGAACTTTATATTTATATACTGTGCGCTGCAGTGTGTGGAACAAGCGAAATTCATAACATAACCTCAAATTCCGCGCGGTACTTTTAATCAACGCAGTGAAAATCGTCACAAGCCGACAGGTTGCCGCAGTTTGCGCTAGAAAATTATAAACACATCTGGATCGTGTACAGTGCGAAGTGACTTTCTTGGTGTTAGAATTTGTGAATACATGAGCGCTGTGTATGTAATCAGCAGTGGCGTATTCAGAACGTACTGCAGGAGGGGGAACATAATCTCCATCGTAATGTTTTAACGTAATTTCAGCTACTGAGGAATTTATTTATTAGTGATATATACATTCGTGTGTATTTGTATTACAAAATTGTTTACAGGTTCTGAAAAAAAAATACATATATATTTAACTGGAAGTTTTGCTGATGAAGAGTAGAATAGTTTAATTTTTGCCTGTTATATTGACGTGGGATTGGAACTATTTCCAGCTCTAAGCTCGTAGTCGTACATAGTCCAACCCGTTAAAGCGGTGTGCCTGAAGGTCTTTCCGACGGAGAAGAACGTTAGAGGATCGTCGTCTTCGTGGAGCGGCTAAGCCGCCGTTTGCCGTCAAGTGGGGCGAAGCCCCTCGGAGCGGTGCGCGGAGAGAGCGAGCAGCTGTCGCGGGCGCCGGAAGAAAGGACGTCCCCGCGAGTGTTTCGTCGCATGAGGAGGGCAAGGGGGCTGTGACCCCCCGGAGACACGAGCTGCTATGTCGGTCCCTCGAGCTGCGGCCTTGCCCTTCGACGAGGAGGAGCTGGTGGACTTCGAGTCGGCGGCGCAGCGGTACCCCGTTGCTGACGAGTGGGGCATGTCCGACCTCGACGACGAAGCGCTGGCCATAGTGGACAAGGAAACCGGCCGCTCCGATGCCACAGGTAGGCCCTGCTGGATTATCGGGAGGTGTGTCGGGGGGGGGGGGGGGGGGGAGAAGCTGGAGAAGTTGGGTGGAGAGACAACTCCCTTCTCTGGTGGACGTCTGTGTATAGTCCATTCAAGGCTATTTCCAACTTTTGTAACCCTGATAAAGTTATACTTCCATGATATTCCTCCAATTCGTGCAAACAAAGCTTATCCGATTCTAGTAAATTTACGCCAAAGAGACAGCGCACCGCAATCGTGCGCTTTCGGTGTAATAACATTTTCCATAGGAACTATTTCATAAAGACTGTTACACGATTAAGTGAGCGCTTTTGAAATTTACCTTAGAAAATAGTTACTGCTCCTGCCTACATATATTTTAACGGGCGCAGTGACTGACACGCGCCCAGTAAAGTTGGTAATAATGGATAGAAAGTAGATCCATATTTTAAATTCGTATAACGGATGTTAGGTAACCATTCGTGATAACTTAAATTATTTCTTTCGCGTTCTGTTTTCTTTAATGTATCGAAGTGTAAAAATGAGCATATTTGTAAAATATTTACTTCTTTAATTATTTCACAATTTTACTTGACCGACGCATGAATAAAGTGATGAGGCCCATGGCAATGTTAATTTTACATAAGTTGGACGAATACACAACGTACATGCAAGAAAATCTAGCAGGGCTTTCAAATGTGCTCAGTTTACCGTGAAAAGCCTATAGTTCCTATTAGGCATTACCAAAACACCTATTTTCGCACTGTTTTGGTTGATACTAATCATAAACGAAATATTATAATTTACATATATAAATTAAATTTTAATTTAACAAGAATTTAAGGTTATCCAATATTAAAACAAGTTTAGAACGCTTGTGTTACATAACGTAACTAGGAAACAACCTAACACGTCACACATGGTGTCATTTTTTGAAGGTTTGTTGCAAAAAATGTGAAGAAACCGCGAATTGACTATACCAGAGTAAATAAGAACACAGAGGCGAAATGGCGTGGCGTTTTCTTTGACGTGGGTGCACGCACTCAATCTCTGATTGGCTGCGTGAGTAAGAATTTGGGAATGGGGCTTGTGATTGGCTTGCAGTTGGCTGCCAGGTGGTGGTTGGCGAACGGTGTTCCACTTTGCTGGCATATGCAGTCGGAGTTCGTGGCATAGGTTATTCGCGGTAAAGTGAGCACTTTTGAAAGCCTTCTCATTAGGAAAAATAGTCGATAAATGTATTCCATTTTACCCTTAGAAGTTAAATTTCCGGTGCAGTGGGATGTACACACTGAGTTTATTTCTTACATTGAGCTATTTATTTTAAAAGGTTGTTAAGATATAAAAGATGGCTGAAAGGAGAAAGTAACTAGGGCCTCAAAAGTGCTCACTTTACCGCGAACAGCCTACATAAGCAGCCGTTTGGCCTCTGTATTCTTATTTACTCTGAAGACTGTACCCAATTAGTGCATGCAGCAAAGATCAATGAAAACTATTCGCAAGACAAAATATTGGTTGTATATTTTGAGAATATTTCATCGTTTCCTGTCATGGTATCAATGATGACTGAATAAAAACACCAAAATAATGGAAAGTTTGTATCCGTATTGTAATTATTTTTAACGTAAATGTGTAACGGTATTCTCATGACATATGATGACATGGATACTTATTTTGAACTGTCGCCCAATGTATTAATTTCGCTCCATTTCGAAATCTGTATAAAAATGTAAATTTAAAATTAAATTGTTTATTTTATAAATGTTATTGAAGTGTTTTTCCACCACCTTAATGCCTGTTTCCAGGCTATTATCATGTCACGTGAATAAACTGGCGGTGTGCTAATCATGTACAAAATAATTTTCTACTTTTAATCACTTTTTAAGGCAGGCGGTTGGCTGGCGCTATAACTGTGTTGTGACATGTTCATAATGCGTTTTTTTTTTTTTTTTTTTTTTTTTTTTTTTTTTTTTTTTTTTTTTTACTATCAAACGAGTCCCCAAGATATTTTTTTTCTACGAAAAGAAAGTATACGTTTCACGAGAACGGAACCGTACTTTCTAGATGTCAACCATGCTGTAAATATTACTTTGGAGCACTTCAAAATCGCAAAAAAACTGCTTTTCCAAACATATATGCCCAGTTGGTGCTTATATTGAACTTTGCTGAAGACTCTGCACCAGTAAAATTACAATGTCGGCGCTTAAAGTCCTATAGGTATATCGCAGCACGTCAAGAACATTGCACGCCTGTTCAGAGCCTCACGCATAGTGGCGATGGCACACCTGATGCGCTCGTCAGTGTAGCCCTTATCGCTCTCGCGTTTCGCGTTTCTGGGTCTCAGACGCAAAAACACACCCTAGTAGACAACCACACTTCCTAGTAAAACGAGTTCTGTTTAAATCATTGTTAGAGTTAGTGATGTTTCGAGAAAAAATAGTACACGGTGGACTTTAATGCTATAAGCACCCAACAGTCATTGGTTGCTGTCTGCTTGAGAAGCAATTTTCATATTTGACCGGGCCAGTCGGTATTCGGAAACATCGGCACATCTCCTACGTTACTCTTGTGCAGACAGTTAATGCGTGTCAAGAAGTAATTCACAAAATCAAGATAGGCAAACGACTCTACAGTGTTTTCAAATTAATTTGTCGAATCTTTTCGCGAAATGTTACTACCCCTGATTATTGTTTACATTTGTTCGCGTGTTTTTGATAGCTAAAATCGCTAGGATAAAGAGTTTCCGTAAAAATTTTTTTTAAATAATTTACATATGGCTGCCACTTTTTGTGTTTGCCCTATTATGAAAACTCAAGAAAATAAGTTCTGGAAATGGCAAAGAAACTTAAATGAATCAATATTTTAAGTTAAAAATCTTGTAACTTATTTCAAAAGAAAATGAATGTTATGTTTTATTGATTGGTATTTCTCGAAGTCATAAAATCGGGCATCCTTTTTATAGTGCATAGTGAATCTTGCTAATTGGTTAGGCTATGTGTTCTGTATCTTTTGTATACAGAACCGAATTGATGGTAAGGGCGACCTTTTTATCCACGTAAAATAACTCAATACCTTATGCACCACAATGAGAAAAATGTTTTGTTGAATCAAACAAAGTTTCTTTGGCGCAACCAAATTAATTGTTTGTACAGGGTCAATGAAATATTTTGTTGTTGAAACCAAATTATTTTTGTTTTTCTTATCTAGATGTCCAAAACGAAGTTTTGGTTTGTGCAACTAAAGATTTGTTTGGCTCTAATTACTTTTAACAGTTCCTCCTGATATATAAAATAAATTTTTAAAGCGCGTCAGAGATTAGAACCTTTATCAGCTGCGCCTTAGCAACGTTGGCTGATTTTTGTTTTAAAGTTGACTTTGTTGACATATTGACCGGTACATTTGCCGCTGGATAGAGCGTGTGTGACGTTGATAGAGTGTGTGTTGTTGACGTTTGCCGAGCTCAAGTTAGAACGACCTGATGACAAATTCACAGTACGCATGTGGATGACATGCGATCTGAAAATCTGCCCTGGAGGAACCAGGGCGCGAACTTCCGACTACAAGTCGGCCACCCTGCCCCTGATCTATGAAGGCAGAGCATCTGATGAAACTAGCGATAAAATTGGAATAATTTTAGTTATATAAATGCAAATACTGGACAGCGTGTGCAAATAATTATTTCAGGTTTTACGTAACATCCTAGCACGCCATATACGCACATCACCATGTCAACCTAACGTCAGTTATAAGCTGTTCACGGTAAAACAAGCACTTTTGAAAACCCTGCTTAAGATATACTTGTACGCGTGCTGTGTATGCTTCCATCTTATCCCTTTCAGACCCACAATAATTTGCGCTTTCAGGTGTTGCAAACAAAAGATCTTATGATACGTGCTGTATTTAAGTCGATACAACACTTATTCCGTTATCACAGCCAATGAGCTGTAGACTATAATGTTCGTCTACAGTTATATGGACCAATCATGACCTAGACCAGTAAGACGGTTTTTGCGAATCATTTACTCACAGGTAACATTATTGGTCTTGGGCTCCGAAGTGTGCAGTAGAAACCAAACAAATTCACCTACACTGGCGTAATGTACACAATTGTGCACGCTGGGTCTGAATGGGTTAAGTAAAATTAACATTGCCATGGGCCTCATCACCTTATTCATGCGTCGGTCAAGTGAAATTGTGAACTTATTAAGGAAAGTAATTATTATACAAATCTGGTAATTTTTACACTTCCGTGCATTAAAATAACAGAAAGCGAAATAAAGAATTTACGACATCACAAATGGTTACCTAAACCTTTTCATTGGACGATGTGGAACTACTTTCTATCCATCAGTTCCAACTTTACTGGGCGCATGTCACTCGGTGCGCCCGTTAAAATATATACAGGTAGGAGCAGTGACTTTTTCTAAGGTTGGTTTCAATAGTGCTCACTTTATCATGAACAGTCTTTATAAAAAATAATGCTTCATTCTGTTAT